>KK118994.1:209612-222751 GCA_000611955.2 Stegodyphus mimosarum
ATATATATATATATAATAGATACTTCATATGAAATTTATTTACACTCTGAAAAATAAACCTATCCTTTTTCTCACTGATTAACCAATCAAGTATTCTTTTAAACTTTTTATGCAATATCTTTATGTTTAGCGACGCATGTTCTTTAAGTAAGAAATATTTAATGTATATGTGAATACTTCATTTAAAAAATGCATCTTATATTAAAACTGCGATCTTATATCTTTTTATGCCGAGAAGCACATCAGTAATGTAACACATTTCTAGGAGCAATCGTAAATCACGATTTGAGAATCACTGCTATAGCGTTTGTTAGGTATCCCAAACAAGTTAATTCCTAATAACCAATGCATAAAATAACAAGATTAATTAATATCAAATAAGTATATAAATTCATTCAACTGTTCTGTGGCATACTAAGTAGTCATGAATGTTACTAATATTAGTGAGTACATAAAAAACTTCTGTAACATTATATTATCATAAAACTTACGTAACTTTCGGTACCAGTCATACGAATTTTCGGTACCATATATCTGTTTCTTCTCTGACCTCTGAATAATTAAAATAATTCTCTAGGAAGATTTAAAGTTAATTTTTAAGTATATATTACATTACGAAAATTACCTATAAATTCATTTTTATTTTATATTCCATTTTAGCAAGATGCAATGTTCCTGGAGGAGTATGTAGCTGAAATCCATTTCAGTCTTAAAGAAGAAAAATAACAGATGACTTAATAACGAATTGCTCTGTATATTCGACCAACGAAAATGAGTTGCATTATTAATGAAAGAATGGGTAGAATGGCAACAATCAGAAATAGTTCGTTTCCTAATATATAAGTTATTTTTAGAAGATTATCATTGAACACTGAATTTTAAAAATTTAAAAAATGAATTTTTTAAATGTCTTTAACAATATACAGTATTTTTAAAATGCAATTTAGATGTAGTATAGAATAAGACATTTCATGCTGTAGTTTCTGATGAATTGAAGCTTAAAATATACACAGTCCAGTCACATTAATGTGACCACCACGTACTTTCCATGTCAGAGTTAAATAACCAATCACAGAAGGCAGGTGGCAGCACAGTGCAGTTGAGCGTATATAAAGGGTGTGTGAGGGCTTCGGAAAACATTTCAATCGTTGGCGTAATGCAGAAACGAAGCGATTTATCCGACTTCCAAAAGGGCATGATCATTGGCTTTCGGGCCAAGGGTGGAAGCATTTCCGAAACGGCTGAGTTTGTGAACTGTTCGCGTGCCGCCGTGGTAAAAGTGTACCGTGCATGGCAAAATGGGACTGTCCAAAATCAGCGACGTGGCAAATGTGGTGCACCACGGGCCATAGATGACAGAGGCGAACGACGGTTGCGGAGATGCGTTCGGGCAGATAGACGGGCTACCGTTGAGCAACTGACCACCAAAATGAACCAAGGGGCTACCAAAAGTGTCTCCCAAAGTACTATTCAGCGAACATTGCTGCGTCTGGGCCTCCGAAGCAGACGCCTGGTTCGTGCACCTATGCTGACTGCTGTTCATCGACGGCGAAGGCTAGAATTTGCACGCCAGTACAGCAGCTGGACGTCCACTGAGTGGCGACAGGTTGCGTTTTCGGATGAATCGCGTTTTATGCTCCATCGGACAGATGGACGTTGGCGTATAAGGCGTGAAACCTCTGAAAGGAACCACCCTGCAACCATTGCCGGAACGGTCCAAGCTGGAGGCGGGAGCATTATGGTCTGGGGAATGTTTTCCTGGCATTCTCTAGGTTCACTGATCATTGTGGAAGGCACAATGGATCAATACAAGTACGCATCTGTCCTTGCGGACCATGTTCACCCCTACATGCGCATTGTTTTTCCTCAGGATGATGGCATCTTCCAGCAGGACAATGCGAGGTGCCATACAGCTGCCAGTGTACGTGCGTGGTTCGAAGAGCACCAGGATGAGTTTACCGTCCTCCCCTGGCCAGCAAACTCACCTGACTTAAACCCAATCGAGCATCTGTGGGACCATCTCGATCGAGTTGTTCGCGCCATGGATCCTCAACCGCGTAATCTAGCGCAGCTGGCCACGGCATTAGAGTCGGCATGGCTCAACATCCCAGAGAACACCTTCAGGGACCTATGTGACTCTCTTCCTGCACGTCTCGCAGCAGTCCGCTCTGCGAAAGGTGGTTATTCTGGCTTTTGACAGATGGTCACATTAATGTGACTGGACTGTGTATATATATATATATATAAATGTATAAGTAAATGAATGAACAAAATTATTCAAAAACAGTGTTAATGTGTAAATAAACGTCGTCTAAATCAGTAGATTATGCAATCCAGTTGAATTCAATAAAGGGAAAATGTTCTCTTTTATTCAGTATCTTTTACATTTCTTGCAATAGAATTTAGTATATGAACAAATATTTATTTAAGGAACTTATTTCGCTGATCGAAAAATTTCTGTAATCAATTATTTTTAGCGTATTTTCATACGTATAATATAAATTAAAACATATCTAAAATTGACGTAGTTTATATCAATGTTTCTTTTAAATAAAATTATAAGCTAATGTAGCCCGTTGTTTTACTCAGTGCTATTAATTGTATTTAGTGTCATACAATAAATGATTTATTTATTGTTGCTTTTCAAATTCAAATTCAAAAGTAATCAGCATCTGAATAAGAATTAATGGAAATATCTCTCTCAAATATGAATATAAGAACTGCCCTCATTACAAGACAATTCTAAGACACTAAGGACATGATGAATGGTTTTAAACAATAGTTAAAACATAACAAAAATAGGCTTATTAAGACACCTCATTTTACAAATAATTTCTGCTTTGTAGAAAAATCAAACTTTATCAAAGCAAGTCTTTGATAAAGTTTGATTACCAGTGTAATTACATATGATGGAATATAAAACTAGAATTTTTCTCTGAATGATATACTACGTAACTTCAAATCTTTGCATAAAACCAGTGCGAATTTATAAAACTTAACAAATTCAACTACACTGTAAAGGATATGTATTATTCGTGGCATATGTTGTACCAAGGGTTAAATTTCATATTTTACATGGTATTTTGAGGTCAAAGATTCATTATCTTTATAAATGTATTGTGATTATACACTCTTATAGAATACAGCAATTTTCACTGTGTTCTTAGACTGTTGCCTAGTAGTTCTTCTTTGATATAGTTATGCTTGTTATAACTTTGCTAACAAGAGATTTATTTCCAAGTAGACTGTTCAATAATTTGACATTTTTGTTATGTTTTTATAATGAATGAGAAAAGCAAATGAAAATCTGAAGAATAACCTGCTAGCCTAAATAGCGTTACATTATTTTACATGAAATATATATCTTAACAAATAACAGGTACTATAAATTGTCAGTAATGATGAAGTACATTACAACGTATTGCAACATATTAAATTGGTCAACAATCATAATTTTTCGCGATAACTAAAGTTCGGGAAGAACTATTTCGTGATACGAGTAAGTTTCCTTATAAAGTGATTTGCGCTGGGCTGCGAGAATGAAATTTCGTTAAATATCTGGGCTCCTAAGAAGTTTTTGTTTTGTTTTTTGTTTTTGCCATGAAATCTGGATTGACATCTTCTGTACTCTAAAATGAGTCACTATCCACTGTAATATTATAAATTTAGCAAGCAAATTTAGAATGTATCAACGCTCGTTAATATATTTGGAGTCGCAAGTTCTGTTCCTATTAAGAACCAGAAGAACAGATCTAAACTTCAAAAGAACAATGACTGTAGAGAAGGAAGATTTACGACTCTAAAGGTGATGGCTGACTGTATGAATTGCTTCGAATTATCCGTCAAAAACAGATATATTAGCACCGACTTGTTTTGCGAAAGGAAATATATATGCCGTGTAAACAGTTCCTTCAGAACTATCTCTAACCTTCACGGAGCTGCTTATATAAACAAAATTCCTCTTTATTATTCAACAGGATTCTTGCAAAAAGCTAGCTGACCTAACTCAACATCAGTCTGAATCTTTATGAAATCTATGCAATTTTATGAATTACGAACTCAGCTGAAGTCCGTTTAGTAAGCAACTGTATTGCAGCACTGAGAAATGGCTTAACTTCGCCACTCTTACCTTCGTCAGTAATCAAGTGAACAACTTAGTTTCGAACAGTTTTCAATTTGATGACAGTTTCAGCTAACTTTTTTAAATGACTTCCATTAGAATATCCAGGAATGGTTTAACATGCCTCTTAAAAGTAATAATAAAACTGTTTGTTACAGTCTGATTTGCAACTAGGCGTGTATTTAAACTTGGAAATTCCACGTCTATTTTTTTTCGTAACAAGTGTTAGCACGGAAAGCTAGCATTGGTTTCAGCTGGCACTGGAAGATACGAGATTCAAAAGTCACTGAGTGCATGACTGAATTTTTGTGTGCCGCGATATGTACCCGATAGTCTCCAATTAATTTCTAAAATTAAAACATGTAAAAGTACTACTTAATACTAATAATGATTATTGCATGCAAGAACCTCATTAGGGGAACACATGTTATTTGAATTGGAATTTCGTATTAGAATTTTGCCAGTTTCAAGAAATATCATGTCACCCCAGAAACGCTATATTTTCGAAACATTTGATTATTTCTTCTACATCCTCCTTTATTTATATATTTTGTTCTCGTTGTCAAGAAATGATAAATATTTCTAGCATCCTATTTCTTTAATACATTTTTTGAACAACGCATATATTTTGTCTTCATATTATTGATACATTCTTCTAGTTTCTTTATTTCCTTCCAATACGCGCAGTAGCCTTCTGTGCGATTTCTCCTGGGAGCGTTTGCTTTAAAAAGCTACTCGTCTAAAAATAGTATCTTTCCGTTATAGATTATATATCACATGATAGAAAGCAATAGAAAATACAAATGTTTTCTGAAGCTTAACATCATAAGTTGGTAAATTTTAGAAATTCGCTTAGAATGTGATTCAACGGCATTGTCTAGGAGTACTTTAAGTATGTACAGCTGATACGTGCAATATTTTCTATTTTAAACGAAATTCGATTTCGAAATATTATTCTCGACACATCTATTTTCAAAGCATACCCAGACAAATTTTGTAACTTTAGCTTAATTCTCACTTTTTTCTAGCTCACTGAGACATTCATTTGCTACTAATTTTCTTAGCTCGTAAACCTAAGGCTTTTATTCTGAATATCAAGAAACATTTGTGAAGTTTTCTCACCGAGGAAAGCATCTCACCAAGTGTTTCGTAGGTTATGCGCAAGGTGGAATAGATTTGCCAAAGATATAGGTATTAATTTACTTTCATGCAAAAAATGTTGCCTACTCAACAACAGTTAGGAATATTAAATATCAATAATGAAAAACAAAACCATTAACAAAGAAATTAATATATTTGGATTTATTTAAACTTCACAATTTTTTACTAAATCTCAGCTTTTGTATTTTAGCATCAGAATCAAGATGATCTAAATAATGAAATAAATTATAAAAATTATAATTTGAATTTATGATTGTAGCAGCTGAATTAGAGAATTCGCAGACCGTTTGGTAGAAAATGCGAGGAGTTTTAAGTGGGATTCTCTATTGTATGTGGGGGCTAGGACAGATAGTCAACTGCATTTATATCTGGGAAATTCGAGGGCAGTAATATCTTCCTCGTGTTCTTCTAATCACTACGCTACATTCCTAGAAGTGTGGTTTATCGTATTATTGCGCTTGAAAATGCCGTCATTCCTACCCCTAAAATCTGTATGTGTGGATGTAGGAATTCATGGTACAGCAGCATGAGAAACGTTCACAAACTGGACAGTTTCTGAAATACTGCCCCATTAGTTCGAAAGCCAATAATCATTCCTTTTTGTAAGTAGTAATGTTTTAAGTAAGTGTGAAAAACAGCTTCGGTTATCCCTGAAAACAAGAAATGAACTATTTCCCGAATGCCTGCAACAAACCTTTATATGCTCACAAAATCTGTTGCTGACTCATGATTTAACGTTCATGTAGCACTGATAGGAAACATGGAAGGTTGTCAAATTCATGTTATACGACCCTATTTATCTATATACAACGGATAACCCAAAAGTCCGTTAACATTTGAAAATTCAATAATTCACTGAATAATGTTGGTAAAGTAAAAATCGACGCACATGCTTCAATTACTTCGGTTTTATTGCTTCAATTACATCGGTTTAAGCAAAAAAGAAAAAAAAAGGGCCAACATAAAGCGATTTGCAGCAAAATATCAGTGACGCCGCACGTGAATCGTGTATGAAATGAGCTGTAAGGAGAGAGGGAATTAGATCCTTCATGACTTTGTCACATCTCTATCCTCTGGATGTTGATCATGGTGTAATGTGGATTTATCACGTTAGTCGTCATCGGAAACTTTTTTCGGGAAAATGAGAGGTTCTGCTATTCAAACTGCCAGTATGACGGGTTGGAGGTACGCTGATATGTTATAGAATCGCATCTTTCCTAGTCTGGCTGATAAATACCTGTTGGAAGGTATGACTTTTATGCAGGACTTATTCCATCCCATATTTCTACACGTGTGAAAGATCTCTTGCACACAGCGTTTGGTGAGGATCGCGTGCTCAGCCGCCACTTCCATTTTGGTCTCTCAGGTCCCCAGATCTCAATCCGTATGATTCTTGGTTGTGGGGTTACCTGAAATCTCAAGTTTACCACAATCGTCCGACCTCATTAGAGATCCCAAAAGACAACGTACGATTTGCTTCTTTATTTGATAAGGCCATTTTGCCTTATTTGATATTTTCTGTTATCGTGCAAACACAGAGCTACTGTGTCATATATATACTTAGATTGGTTATCAGTCAGTCGCGAGCTTTTAATCAATGATGGCATACTTTTCACTCAAACACAAGTTATCGAATATTGTACATTAATAGAATATCATTTGTTTTTTTTACCCACCAGTACATCACCACATTCTACGCACCAAACGTGTGAGAAATCCTGTTATGTTCATAAACCGTGTGAGAATTATTTCTTTTTTCTGAAGCTATGTGGAATTTTCATTGTTTGATAAATTAGATTAGATCAAGCCTTCTTGAGAGATTTCAACGAGAATTAATTTTAATAGGGAGCACTAAATTAATTTGTTGTAAATTTTATTTTATTCCAAACTGTTATAAGAACGTAAAAAACATACGTTAAAAATTCAGAAAATAAATTCAGGATTGGAATTTATATATCATTAAAATATAGAAACCCTTAACCATAAAAATAATGCTTGTTTCTCGTTACATAAAACTAGAAAATTAAATAAAAATAATAGGCATATATAAAAAGCATGTCTATTTCTGATATATAAAAGAAAATTTTAAAGTCATCTAATACTTTGCTTTTAACTAAGAACTTACATTCTTACTTTTTGATGATTGGAAGCACCGAACAAAGATGAGAATTTAAAATCTGATTTTAAAGCGCTGATATTTCGTTTGAGAATTCTCTTTTTGTAACTCCAAGAAAAGTTATTCGTAGGTTGAAAAAATTCGGAAAAAAAAGGGCAAAAAGAAAAGAAGTACAAAACGAAATATAGTCCAGAAATTCATGAACTTCAGTTTCGTCCTATTTCACACAACGTTGACTTTGTGTGCCAAGAAACGAAAATTAAAAACAACGGACGAATTTAGCATTTATTTTTTATTCTCTTTTCGCATTTTTCGATTCAACAACTTTCCCATTCCCAAACTTTTCTCTGCTGGCACCCGACCAACGGTCCGGAGCAAAAGATGATGAATGGAAAGTGTTCCCTTAGAAATTACATTTCAATCAGATGAGTCCGGCTTGCCATATTTAAGAGAGAGGAAGGGGTAGAGGAGGACGTACAGAGTCGTCTCCCCGACCTGTCATTTCACACAGCAGTCCCGGACACTGATGAATTAACCCGGACTCGAGAGGTCTGGTAATTGCGGGAAATGGGAAGGGAGAACGAGAGGCCTTCGTCGAGACCAATGTCGCTACC
Organism: Stegodyphus mimosarum; assembly: GCA_000611955.2. NCBI lineage: Eukaryota > Metazoa > Arthropoda > Arachnida > Araneae > Eresidae > Stegodyphus > Stegodyphus mimosarum. Next base: position 217,624 of record KK118994.1, read on the forward strand.
GTGCCACCGGTGCCATCTGATTACCCAGGAGAGATCTAAGCTTCATTAAAAGGGTAACGCTATCGCCGAATGCCCTTAGCGTTAATAATCCCGATCCCTTGCTGCAGGCTTGTAACGCCTATTAGAATGTGCTTAGCATTGAGAAGAGTAATAGGCCCATCTCTTTCTTCCCCTCCCCACATTGCAAAGATATGAGAGACATCCAAATCGGGCCAAGTAATCTGTATCCATTCAGATTTCATGTGAACACACTTCAGCAGAATACATCTAATTTCGTATTTGTCATAACGGGAGAATGTCACGTTCTGTCAGAGTTAGCTGTGGTTTTATATCAACAGACAATAACACCTATATGTACTGCAGCCATAAATCTTTTAACGCATACAAAATACCACACTTATACACTTCAATCTTGGGATGCACCTGTGCTATATGTATATCTTAATGAAAAACTAAATTAATAATTTTATGAAGTTCTTGGGGTAGAAAGTAAAAATAAAATCTTTACCCAAATACACTAATAACTGCTGTTTAAATTAAATATTATATCTAGGTTACAAAGAAATGGAATAGAATATTTATGTATGATGATTATTCAAGGTTTATTATCTAGGTTAAGAATGATTAAAGGATTAAATTATTAAAGGATATAAAGATTAAAAAGATTTTTAAAGGATTAAAGTTTCAAACAAAAGCTAAATTTCAAAAAAAGACGTACAGAAAAAAATTGAGTTCAAGTAAAATCTCTTAAAAACAGAAAGAGCTCTGACGGAAACTTTCTGCATCAGAAAAGCAGAGGTCTTTTAAATATCTTAAACGTGTACCGTTTCTTAATTTAATTTGAGTGCTTACTTGTACGGAGTAAAGAAAGTATTGTGAACATAAAAACTTCCGGGTATCATATTTTAACTAAAATATTCGTTTTGACTGCTATCAAATGCAATTTAACAATGTTTTTGCGTGGCATGTGTACTTAAGGAGAGAATAAAGGATCCTTTTCCCCAAACGAGTTATAAAATAGATTTAAAATAAATTCAGAAGAGATTTTTTCATGACCTCTGTAAATGCGTACAAACGTATGTACGTATGTATCTCGCATCAGTCAAAAACGAGTGGACTCAAAACGTTGAAATTTTGTATATAGGACTGCTAAAATGCAGTTGTGCACCTCCCTTTTTTATTGCAGGCCGCACCAAAACCGTATATATATATATATACTTTTGAGTTATATATATGCTCAGTTTTTTTATTCTTATATGTTGGTAAATTGTGCATATTTTACTTTAGAAATGATTGAATTACGTTACTCATATCTTCCGGTTACGTTTAGTTAATCTGCATGCAATAGTTGTAGAAGTATCAGGAATTTGAAAGTTTTTAAGTGCAGATAAGCCTAATTTTTGTTGACCATAGCAGGCATATTATTAATATTCAGTACAAGGAAGTCATGTGGTACCCGCACCTGCTTTGTTTTTATTTTGATGACTATTAAAATTCACTTTTTAATCACTTACTTGCTTTTAAAACAGGATGAAATTTTGATCTTGATATAATAAAGTAGACATGACGCTATTTTTTCCATTTCTATTACTTTCCTTTTAACTTTTATTACATTCGCATACAAAATTAAGAGAATTTGCACATTACGTCGAATTTCCAAAAATCTAATGGATATATTTTAAAGACATTTGGCATGAATATACATTTATAACAGAGAAAAAGAATATCCATTCAAAAGTCATTTAATTGACGCCTGATTATAAATAAAGCTCATAGCGCAATATATACAAAATCCACGCTGTGCTATCGAACAGGAAACGAGTCTAATGTGGGTATGATCCTCTTTCAGGTCGTGCAGCTGCTGGACAGGAAGCAGTTGATGAGTCCGTGTGGCAGTCCATTCCACTAATGCAATAAAGAAGTTTTGACTCCAGAATGGCGACGCTAGGAAGGGCGAGATAATTTTAACCTCCCAAAAGCGTACCAGAAATGCTTTATATGGTTAAGGTCAGGAGATCTGGCTGACCAATGCATGATCCGAATATCCTCATTTTCAAGGTAACTGTGGACTAGTTAAGCAACCATTTCCTGGTAATAGTCGACCCTCCTTTCAATTCCTCATAGAATCCAAGAAGCTTTCGTCAAACACATGCAGTGGTGTGCGGCAGTCCAACACAATGCTTGTCCAAACCAATACACATTCACCAGAGTAATGATGCTTTTCCCTGATAAGTTAGGGTTGGTATCGTGCTTCAGGCTTTCTCAAGATACAGGTATCTCGAGAATCAATGTCCAGGCTGAATCTTGACTAATCTGCACAAAATACCGTGCTTCACTGAAGTCTAGTCAGAGCGTATTTTGTCTGCAATATGCTAAACGCTGTCTTGTGTGCTGCAGTGAGCGGGACCCAAACAGCGAGTCTTCTGGCATACAGCCCTATCTCAAGAAGCCTTCAGACAACATTAGACACTGAAGTTCGGGTTCCAGAGATAGCATGAGAGCTGTGAAACACTAGCAGTTCTGTCTTGCGAGCTGAAAGTACCGGTAGTGAACTTCAATCATCGTTGCGGATCTGGTCGACTTTGTCCAGACTATTTCCACATACTGCAGACGACACTGGGCGTTACACATATTTCTATAGCCACCTGCGTTTGTGATTGACCTGCCTCTAATCTATTGACATTTCTCCACTTTATTCAGTCATTTACACGTTCGTAGTTACTCATTTAATAGGTGCCGTCCAATATTTACCCAAATCTTGCAAGAAATGCGGCAAATGTCCTGAACAGTCACCCGCAATTCGCCCAAAACTCCTCATGCGATTATCTCCTCATCCGCAAGCATAGCTCTACATACACGCACGTGTAGGCCTATGCATTCGACTCTGAATGTTTGCATAATTGTTCGGAGGCATAATTAGCACCTTTGGTTCAATACGTTTGAGAAAAGTAGACATACTTTAAAAATTCTTTTAATTTTATTCGCCAGTCTATGCCTTTCCCACAATAAATGTGTTGATCTTGGACAAATATTTTTATCTGTTTATCTGCTTTTACTTCACACTCCACATGGTGTTGGTTTCCAAAATTGATTATTTACCTAATTTAGCCTTAATTTTTCAAGCTTCAGTTTGTCACAAATATAAAATTTTACTAACATGCAATATTATTGCCAAAATTATAGTATATTTCCTCCGCGTTTTTTATTACTACAAACATATAGTAGTTACATAGCTATGCTTGAAAAAACTGGAACTAAAAATACTAATTCCTCCGAAAAAAATATTAACATGATATAAAATTACATAAAACTGATAATGTATGGTTTTGTAACAAATATATGATTATTAGTTTTATATGAAATTACGGAGTAATTGTAAAAGTCATATTCCCCTGATACATGCAATCACAATTTTACTGATCAGCCTTTTCACGCAGCGACTTGAGTGTAGTTCTTTGGATGCAAATATTTAACCAAACAATTTTAATTCCTTGAAAACATTTTAGGTTAAACACAATAGGATGAACAAATTTTGTTTTGTTTTGAATTTCCTGCATATTCCCTCCCATCGATGTAATACACATAAATATCGCATTACATTACTTTTTATTATTTCCAAGTTTTAAAATTACTTAAATACATTATTTCCTGTCATTCTTTAAACAATGAAAATTTTGATTCTTCTTTTCGGCTGTCATCAATTACCGCGACGTGTTTTATCAACATTCCTAATGTTTTATTATTTTTAGAGAGAGCACGGAGTTTTAAATATTATTATAATATGCTTTAAATATTTAACGATTTTTGCGACAATAACAGCTTCCATAAGCTCTAAATGCAGGAGGGTTAAATTTGAAGAGGGATCTTTGAGAGCACAAAAGACGTACAGCAAGAATCAGAATTACGAAAATATGCAACAGCTCCATATCCCTTGAGGTTGGCGTTGCAAAACACATAAAGCTCTATTCTGTCAAAATTTATACAGCTATCATTTCAAATATATTTTCTAGGAATAGTCATGTAAAAATAACTTCAATTTCAAAGTACCAAGTTTTAAATTTTTCATTCAAATCGCTGAGCAAAATTATGTCCCAATCAATACCCAATTCCCATAACTCTTGTAACAGGGATTTTAATCTGAAAACAAAATGGGCAATGAACCATACTGGGTCATAAATTTTAGCGACAATCTGTAATACTTTTCGTTTTTTCATGTGCTTCCAATAAACTGGTTGTAAAAGCTGTTGCACATATTATTTCAATATGTCCTCACCAGAATCTCAAATTATTCTCGGCATCATTAACGTTTTATTATTCAAACTATCTTCCTTGCTAATCATGCCAGTCTCTTGCGAATGATTTTATGAAGGTACAGAATTCAATTCAATTTTCTGAAGTTCATTGTAGCGTCTTGAAGAATTTTAACTGCGTCAGTTGACGATGAGAAAGCTTCGTCTACAAAGTCTGCTCCAGGGGTGAGATCATCAATATACAAAGACTTGAATCGCTGAAACAACATTTGGCGTACATTTATTAAAACACTCAAACGATTTCGAGGGCAGTTACATACAGGTCCCTCCACTTCAGGAGAACGAAAAAGGGAAAAGAAAGAAAGAAAAAAACATTTCTAGAAATTTCGTTCTCTTGATGATGAGGGACCTGTAGCTGCCTTTGAAATCGATTGAGTGTTTTAATAAATATACGCCAAATACAAGGTTGTTTCAGCGATTTTGATCATCACATTGGTGTGTTTCTCTTCAACACTAATATAAAGACTTACTTAGCATGTCAACAGCTTTGCTATATTTCTTTTCATAGACTTCTATAATGTTTGATAGCGGCCGACAGAAAAAACGGCCTTATTGTCACCCCAAAAGGCGCTCGGCACATTTGGTAAACTTAAAACCTACACTATTGTCAGAAGAGTTTTCAAACCACAAGAACCTTAAAAAATTTCTATTTTCGCTGTCAATTTTAATTTGGTGAAAAGCCTTCTCTATATCTGCACAAAATGGAGCTCCAATAACCAGTGGCGAAACAGCAACACTTCAGAATCAATTTCTTTAGAGAGCATTACATCAGAGTTATTGCAGAATGCACAATTAAGCGATGAAGAGAGGAATGCTGC
>KK118994.1:234267-292390 GCA_000611955.2 Stegodyphus mimosarum
ATATATATGTGTGTGTGTGTGTGTGTGTGTGTGTGTGCATGTAATATATAACTATTCTGAAGCAAGCACGATTAGAGTGGCAAGTGAATGGTGGCTGCAGAGTCAATTGAACTGAAGTTGAGTATTTAATCTGCCTCAGCTGCTAAGTTTTCTCTTCATTATGGATCTACGTACTAGGCTATGCATATAATATCTCAAAATCACTTTCATTGCAATGAGCCGTTTAGATTACCTTAGAGGAAAGCACTGTTTCACCGAAAATTATAGTGCTACCCGTGCGTGACTATTAATTTTATTTTATTCATTAGTAATCAAATCCTCGTTCCTGTTCTGTGTATTATCTAAGAAGTGGAAAACAAATTCCTCTCATCCGCAGTGTTTCGAACTCTAGTCGATAAAGTACAGATGATGACATCTTTTTTTGAACGCGTTTATACATCAACCAAAAAGCGAAACGTTATTTTTACTATTCAGTCCAGTGAAATTTTCTCCTGCAGCAGCGATTCTCAAACTGTAGTACGCGTGCTGTTGCTGGGCCGCTGGAGAAAAATAGATGGTAAGAAAAAAACAAAGTGTTTTTAACTATTTAATTCAAGAATTAAATGCCCCAACATCTTGTTTAAGTTTTTTCTCTAGCACTCGTAAATTTACGTTGAAATTTAATAGCTGCTTATAGATTTTATTAAAATAATCCGTTTTTATTTTCACAAATATTCTTTAGCCATAGACATGATAAAATGTTTCATAAATGATATTTTTAAAAGGAGTAATATAAATAGATGTTGTATTAAACAGGAAAGGAAAATAAGTTCCGATAAAAAGATTGGATCGATTTATTAGCATGTCGGCATTTTATCTCACCACCATTTTCAGGCTCATGTTGCTCTATTTTCAAGTAGAGTCATTTTTTACGTTGACTTTTTTGTCTGTAACAGCAGGCATTTTGTCTTCTTGTTGCTTTGTATTTCCTACTTTTCTACGCGATTTGAGAAAATTGTCGTTTATTTTGAAGAATAAATATTATATTGTGCATTATATATTTGTGAAAAAATAATAAGCAAACCTAGATTTTCAAAACAAAAAAATAACTAGGATTAACTAAGCAGAAAAGTGATGATTCAGGGGTGATGGAACCAGGATAATCTAATAGCGCTAAGAATATTGAAAAGAAAAGAAAAATGGTTTATAGAAAATAATGAAAGTTATTTATCATTTGTGTTTATTTGGAATGGAGATGAAATGGACCCTCAACCTCAATGTGTTGTTTGCGCTGATCTATTATCCAACCAAAGTAAGAAATTATCGTTTCTTAAAAGACATCTTGAATCTAAGTATGCCAATTTAAAGGATAAATTTGAAGAACATCAAGAGAAAATTATCGGAGTTTAAAGATTGTAAACAAGTAATTAAAAATGTTTTTAAAGTGAAAACGCTTTGTTGTTACCTAGTAAGGCTAAGAATTGCCACAACTGGAAAAGCAGCTAATGAACTTAATAATATACCGTTATCAAATGATACAGTAAGTCGACAAATTCGTGAAATGGCAAATTCCATAAAAGAGACACTTATTTAAAAAATAAAACATAGTGCGTATTTCGCATTGCAGTTGGATGGAAGTTTTGATATAACGAACTTTGTTCAATTATCAGTTCACATACGTTTCGAAGAAGATAAATGAGTTGCCGAAGAATATTTGTTTTGTGAATATTTTCATAATAGAACAATTGTAAATGAAATTTTCAAAGTAATTGACAATTTTATGTCTGAAAATGATATTCCTTGGAATACGTGCACTGTCGTATGCAATGACAATGCTCGGGCTTTAACAGGAAGACGTTCCGGTATTATACCTCAAATAAAGAAAGTCGCACCTGAAACTGAAACTACTCACTGCTCCATTCATTGTGAAGCTTTAGTAGCGAAAACAATCCCCGAAAACAAGAAGATAAATGTTTTGATATGTTAAATGATCAAAATAAGAAGATAAATGTTAAATGATCGAGCTGTGAAAATTGTTAATTTATTAAAAGCCGAATATTAAATTAAAGAATACTTACGATTTTATTCCAAGAGATGAGCAGTGAACTTGAAACGTTTTTATTACTTTCCGAAATAAGGTGGTTATTCAGAGGCAAAGTTGAAATCGTCTTTTTGAACTTCGATCAGAAATTCAAATTTTCCTTTGTGATTCAAAATTTGAATTGCGAAATTGTTTATTTAGTGAATTACAGTTGGCGGTTTTAGAATATTTAGCTGATAGTTTTGGAAAGTTAAATGAATTAAATTTAGCATTAAAAGAAGTAATTTGTTTACCATTAGAGATAAAATATAATCATTGATTAAAAAACTCGAGCTAATAATCAAAGAATCGGATTATAATGTATTAAGATTTTTACCAGGTTTAGAAAGTTTTCTAACCGGAAGAAATATGAAAATAAATGAAGAATCAGCATCCGACATTTTTCAAATGCACCTGAAATTTTATCTCTTGGAGAAAAAGGATAATTGGTAGAAATTTCCTCTGATCAAATTCTAACTGAACATTTCAAAAATAACATAGTTGTTAACTTTTGGCTGAACCGAAAATATAAACTAAGGACATTTCAAATAAAGCTATCAAATATTTATTGCCTTTTTACACAACCTATTTGTACGAACAAGGATTTTCTTCCATGCTACACTTAAAAATAAAGAACAAAATAAAAATGGATCCTAATTTAGGGTTAAAGCTAACTGAAATAAGACCAGACATAAAGAAAGTGATCTCTGTTAAGCTGGTCCAAATTTCACAATAAATTTTAGAATTAAAGTATTATAACTAAAATTTTGATAATTAAAATGCTAACCAAATTTTTATCTAATATTTTTACGTGTGCATTTTAATGCAAATAACCAATAGATTGTGCAAATGGCAAAAAAAAAGCGAATAGGCAACCTCTAGTTAACTTTCCGTAATTTCAGGATCTTCCCCCTAGAACAGTACTTTAGGAAACACTCTGGCTTGTTATGTAACCGCTACTATAAATAGCTCTATGCGCCATTTTTCGTCAGACTGCTTCCTGCCATTGCTTGCTATACGAACGCTTCGCTCTGTCTCTTCCTCTTTCCTTTGTTAAAAATATTTATGGCCTCAGTTTTCTAAATTTAATATTATTTCTATTTAAATCGTTACTGGATACGTGATCTGGAGATCTTCGTCTAAAGAAAAATGAGCTACATTTTAATTGAATAAAGATGTGGAGTTTTTAAAGTGAAATTCTTCTGTGTCTTCCACTTCGCAACGACCACACCCTGGCCCGACTCTGACCTGATTGCTAAGCTTCATCATTTCCAATGTCCATCTGCAAATATCACATTCTGTTGAGAAATTGAAAAGTAAGCATTATAATATGTAGTTGTGGTACTAAAGATTTTCACTTTTTGTTTTCACACGCGGTCAAAAGGTTGAGAACCACTGTCCTACAGGAAAAAAAAATAAAGATAAAAATTTGCGTTCCACTAATTCTCTCAAGGCCAATGTCAATGCTGTAGCCTTAAGAGAAATGTGGTGCCTTTTCGAAGGGTAATAATACCGAATTTGTTTTATGCGTCATCTGCAGGTTAAAACTGAGTGACATATTGCATCATTACGTGGATCCACTGAATGGAGTGTGCTCATCTTTCTATTATCAAAACTGTGTGACCAATTTCTTCCTTTAAGAGCTGGCTAATTTTGAATCGTATAAAACTTTCTTAGATTGTTGGCCTGAATTTATGACAAAATAAAATTAAAAATGTGTTTTAAGAGGAACGTAAGTAATTTTTATAGTCCATTGTATTTATATCGTTTTAATGTTGTTTTTCCATATCTAATGGAGTAATTTATTGCATTTCACAAAACTTTTAATGAGACAAGATTTAAATCTGGTACGATATGTCAAGAAAAGAAAGCTGATGAAATTTTATGTGAAGTTGTTTCTGTGGACAAAAATAAATTTACTGACAAGTATGGCGACAAAATACATGACAAAATTCCAAGGATACAAGTATTAGAACAAGTGTTAGTATAAGATATTAGAAATTTTTGTAAACATTGTGAAGTATGTCAGCATAATAAGAAAAGTAAACAAAAGAAATTTGGTTTAAAGCAAGCCTTACCATCGGTAAGTGAAACTTTCGAGTTATTATGTATGGTGGTTTAAATTATTATAATTCTGCTAAGAAATATATTCACATTATTATAGACCACACTACACGTTATGTATGGACAGTTGCTTCTAAAAGTGTAACTAGTGATACTGATATAAATTTTTAAGTCAAATTTTTCCGATTCAAATATTGCATGGACAAAATTGTCAGCTTAGGTTACTGAAGAACACAATAATAGACCACATTCTGCAACTAAATTTTCACCATCTTATTTAATGCATGGAAAATTACCTTATGATCCCTTACTTGAAAATCAAGAAGTATACCCACCGATTGAAGAAGCTAGAAAATATGCTTTTAAAAGGTCTGATGATTATCCTGATGTAATTAGGTATGACACCCATATTAAAGCAAAATGTTTTAAACCTGGTGATTTAGTAGTGAATGAAGAATTTCAGTATCCTAACACAAAACTTTCACCTCCTTTTCCGGGTCCTCATAAAATTTTAAAACAATATCCTGAAGTTACCTTTGAAACAGATAAACCAAATCTCCTTACTAAAAGAATTCAGAAATTTTCCCCTCTATCATGATCAGACCTTTCAACTCAACCAATGAATTTAAATTAACTGTTAGAAGTAGTTAAATATCTGTTGCTATTAATTTTTTTTCAAATTATGCATTAAAATTTATTAAAAATATTTCAACCTGCTTATGACGTTTTAACTTGATAAAGACATTAACTCCTAATTAGGATACTGTTGTTCCCTAATTTGAGCTTTTCGCAGTCTGGCTCCTTTTCTATCTTACCCTTTTCTTCTCCTGAGTTTTCTGTTCAAAATTTGTTGTATATGTCCTCCTAACCTCGGACATGAGGCGAAAGGAAAATCTCTACCCTTCAGTTTTGCAATCTGGATCGTATATCAGATTAAGACGAAAGGTTTTATCGGGTAATCTGACACGAGATACTACGTTATGTGTATTACTTCTTGTATTTTCTCCTTAGGGGGGATATAAGCAGTGATAGCACACGGCCGCTGCCCCCTAAGAATACTCCTATTCCAAAATCACTTTTTTGGAACACACACCACGCTTACTCACAGACAATTCACATTTAATTTTTTTATTATTATAAATTTTAATATTGTAGGATTATGCTGTTATACTAATTAAATGTCTTGAGTATACATGTTATTGTCTACCTTGAATTTTAAGTTTTGTGTAGTTAGTTTTTAATGTCAAGCGTATGATGTAAAGTTGAGACATGGCCATAAGAGCAAACTGAAACTTTTAACATTCATTTGTCACAATACTAAAAGCTGCACACCCTTTTCAAAGAACGGAAACTTTTACGGGTAATTGTATTTGAACATCCCACAGACATTAGCAATTTGTTACTCTGATTTTCATTGTATAGGACCTGTCTATTTATTGTAAAAGTTTATTATTATTGTATTTTATTTGTTATATGTGTCAATTATTCCATTGTTCTACAATATGAAACTCTGTTTTTGTTCTACTATGAATAAGTACGTACTAAATGTAACGCAGTTTCATCACTGTGTTTTTAAAGCAGTTTTACATTGATAAGAATATTGACTTTTCACAAATTATATAATAACACTGAGTTTTTACAAAAGAGTGTGAATTTTTGCAATAAACTGTGAAACTTTTTAAGATGATAACAAAATATTTATCCAATAATTTTATACATCTTGAACACGAAGAACACCTTGAATGGAAGAAATTTTTTAATCTTTTCAAGAACTTAGAGACTTTCAGTTTGAAATTTTCATTCATACCGTTTTGTTTTCACATTTATAAATTCCATGTTTTACATGTTTTCATATATTCTGATTTTGAAATTATACTTTTATATATTTAGATATATGAAACTTTGTGAGCCAAATAAAGGAGCGCTGTATCAAGGCTATGCCCCTGAAGCACTTCATTTGCTTTCTTCTGCCAGCTAAACATGTTGTATAAACTTTCTTTGCTACTAGTGTAATCTTTCGCTAAAAAGGGTTTTCTCTCGCCAAGCATTTTACTTCTTGAAAAGGAAGGAATGTATCCTCCTTCTAGCACCTGCAATGCATCAAAATGTTTCTCGACAGCGTCATTTCTAGATCAATCCGTACATAATAATTAATAGCTTTGATGACTTAAGAAGTGCGGAACCTAAACGGAAACTTTAACATAACTAATTCGAAACCTGAACTCACAATTTCGAGAACCGAAAACTTTCTCTTGGTGAGGTGCCATATTGGATAACCGTACACTTTGCTTTTATCTGAGTTCTCGTTAAGATGTTGCTTGATGCTGTTCTTCCTTACGCAATAATATTTTTAACATGTACCTGTTCTGAAGCTGGCACGATCAGTGTGCCGAATGAATTGTGACTGCAAAGTCAACTGACATAAAAATGTGTATTTAATCTGCCTCCGCAGCTCAGTTTGCCCTTCATCATGGATCTACGTTCTAAGCCACGTCATCAGTATTGCAAAGTCAATAATTTGGAAAATACAGAAGTGAGAACACTGAGACGTAGAAACGCAAAAGAACTGATGGCGCAGATACTTGATACTTAGAACGCAGAATTCGTAATGACTAAGAAACTTGGCAGTCGAGGCGGTTTTTTAAATTCACATTTATAGCCACAGTTCACTCGGCACTCTATTCGTGACCATTTTCAAGAATATTGCCATTTTTTAATACTGTTACAACAGGCAGACAGCATAGCGAAATGAAATGGCGTCCAAGCAGCAACAGTGATAAAAGCAAAGTAAGCATTTATCCAATATGGCAGATCACCAAAGAGGAAGGCTTTGGTTTTCAGAGTTTAGGTTCCGAAAAACTACGTAATCAGCTTTGTGGCACATATTAGTCTAGAAATGACGTAGTCCACAAATGTTATTATTATTTTTAGAATAAACAGGAAATAACCACCTTAAAAATGAGGAATTGAGACGCTATTATTAAATTAAATTATAAAGTTGATATACATACTTTTTATCTTACATATATATGTTGTATAGCTCAAAATATAATTTTTAACACTGGAAAAATTATACTACCATCCTGGAAAGTGAAGAGAACTATTGTAACTGAAAAATATACATTAAATAAAAAAGTAGTTTTTCAGATTAAGCAATTTTAAATGAAAGGTATTTTTTATAAATTTTTAAATCAAGATTTTTTAAACATTTACTGCAAATTGCAAATTAATTATTCATAGTTTAATGTTTCAAACAGACTCACCAGGAAGAATTACTTAAAACATTAAACAAGAACAATTAAGGTGTGCTGAAGATGCGCTTCGTACTCCTTGACTATTTGAGTGAACAAGAAAACTAAAAATTTAAATTACATAAACAATAAAATATTTTTAAAAATTTTTACTCCTCATTCTTAAAGATTCATGAACAAACCCCGAAGAGATTTCAGACCTCGAAAGTAAAAAAATTAACGCACATAACTGCATTAAAATACAAATAAAAGTAAAATTAAGAATAAAAGCTCGAGCTGCAAATATCACACCAGCCTTTACAGTAAATTTTACAAGTGCGAAAAAATGCTGAAAGATTGATTTAGAATATCCTTGCTTAACAACGTTGGCCATTTAGGCTAAAAGCATGTTAAAAAATCAAAAATGCTTTTTTTGCGAATAAAAATTAAAATTAAAGAAATGCACTAGTTACTTTACCTGCTTTTGAGGGCTAAAAGACATAATGAGTAGAAGAAAAAAGGATTTAACTGTGGGAAAAATCAAAAAACTAAAAGACGAAATTATATTAAATGTAAGAAAGTACGCAATATAAATAAAATTAAAATAAGCAAAGGATAAACTGTGAGAACTTTTAATGCAAGTTAAAATTTACTTCAAATTCATTCCCTAAAAGAATAAAATGTCCGTCTTATTTATAAACATGTGCTTGGAATAAGAAAAAAGGCGTTACAAATAAAAGTAACTCTCGACTTTCTTACTGAGAACGAGGCTGAAATTGAAGGAGGAAACCATCAATGGCTAAAATCTTTGCTCAAAATTGTATAGTTCGACCGTGGTGAAAGCAACTTTTGCTGACATTCTCCCAAAATGCTTAGAATCGTCCAGAAGTGATACAAGAGGTCGCACAAGATTTCGCTTTTCACCGTAAAAAGGGAATTTACTGCCGAAGGATAGAAATTTCCATGCCATCGGGGAACCTTATCAGGTGTTATCTTTCGCGATTCTCAGAAATAAATGCAAAAATTCGCGTTGATTTTGCAAACTTTGAAACATGAATTTTATGTAACTAGTGTATAATTCATTTCTAGCTTTTAAAAATAAGATCACTAATCACGAAAAACTGTAGAAGTATATTTTTTAGAGGTTAAAATTTATTGCAATCAGGAGACAAAAAAATGTTAACAGGTTTCTACCCAATTTGCACATTATTTGCTCTGAGTGTAGTTGATTTAACGTGATATTTCCCAAAACTGCGATTTTTCATAAAAGAATTTTATTTTTTTTAAATTAAATTTCTTTCCCTCGTAGATATGTGTACTACTAATAAATTTTTGCTCAAAAATCAGAAAAAAAATAACTTATATTTTTAATAATAGAATTGCTATAATTTATTAAATAGCTGTAATAATAATTTATTGTCGTATAATTTTATAACTAATTATCAAGAAATTTCTCCTTTTCAGTGTGTATTAATGAACATATATTTTAGCTCAAAGGTAAATAAGACATAAAATAATTATTAATTAGATTTTGTTATAGAAATCCTAATTTTTATTGATTCATAAAGACTGTTGCGTTTCTAAGGGTTCGTGGATTTGCAGTGATTGACAGCAACACTTGATGAAAAATGAAAACACGATTTAATAACCAGTATTACTCGAACAGCTCCAAAAACACGTTTACAGTAGTCGAAAAACTACGACAAACACGCTGAAACAGTCAGCAACACAGCCTTCAAGTTATCAGGGGGTAGAGGTGAAGGCAGCTTCATGGCAAAGCACTAGAGTATAGCAACCGACTAGGTTCGGTCGTTCTTGAAACTCAACGTACTTTCGTACAACTCGAGATGCAGAAGATAGTTTCAATGATGCACACTCTCGATGCAGCAACTCGCGATACATTCGACGACCAAATCGTCACTAGACTGCTACTCCGCGTACAGGCAGGTTTTGTACTGCTTTTGGCCTGCCTTCGAGAACATTCTGGGCCAAACCGGTAAGAATTCGTTGTAGAATGTTCTCCATCTGTCTTGGGTATATCGCCAAAAGCACGATTTCACGCTAAATCTGACAAACCTGCCTTCCTTGCCATTTTCTGGCAACCCTAAACCCGCCTTGACGGGAAGCTATCTTCCCGCTGCTAGACATTTCGTAGCAATACGATGTGTTTAAAATGGCATAATTTCAAATTTTACATTCTTTGTAACATATTGTCTTTCTCTATAGTATCGTAATCTCGTAAGTATATCTTATGAATTCCCAAATTTCAAAACTAAATTTTAAGGGTTTTCTCTAAATTGAAGTAAAATGATGGAACAGCTTTTAAGTAATAAAAATTAAATAAAGCACATTTTATGAAAACGAAGGGAAGAAATATTAATTTCCTACAAATACGAACATGTGGTCTATTCAGAGATTGAGAAAATTATTATCTAGCGTTCATAAATGAACAAAAGAGACCTACAGTCTTCAAAAAGAAAAGCTGTAAGAAATATGAGGTTTCCTACTCAGTAGTAGAGAGGAACTGTGCTTATGTTCCCATTTATTTATTTATTTATCTTTTCAAAAAAATGAGAGATAGCAGCAATTACTGTTACTAATGTTCAGTTTGAAAAACCTTCCTTTTTGGAAATAGTCATGCTTTATTTAGGCGCCCATATCTTTGCTGCTGATTCTAAAGCTGGAAATGTGGAGAATACAGAAACTTCAGTTCGTATTTTTCATTTTAAATGGATGAGGGAAAAAGGAAAAAAAAGATATTGAAAAGCTCTTAATAGATTCTGGAATTCGTGTACTTTATTTTTAGGCTTGTCATTTTTTTTTCAGAAATATTAACAATTTTCAAACGTTGTCTCCACATTTGCTCTGAGTTAATTACGTTATTTGCTTCTCAACGAAGCTCGATTATGAAATAGAAACGTTCGGAACTTTCATGCTAGTTTGCCTTCATGATTTGTTGACATTGAAAAGCTATTAATAGATTCCTGGAATTCGTGTACTTTATTTTTAAGCTTGTCATTTTTATCTTTGAAATATTAACAATTTTCTAATGCTATCTTTTGCTCTGAATTAGTTATGTTATTTCTTCCTCAACTAAGCTCGATTATGAAATAGAAACTTTTAGAAATTCGATGCTAGTGTGACTTCATGATTTGTTATCTGTTGTCATTATAATAATATTATTAATAATAATAAGTAAATAATATATTTATTATTAATTATTATTAATTATAATTACCCTTATAAAAAGGAGATTCATTTATTAATTTATTAATCTTATATTTATGCAATTTTATACTTGAGACGCTTTTCTCCAGCATGCTGAAAATGAAGGCTGCACGGAGTATTATCTAAATAATATAGGGTGATCTAAAAATTTGAAAGCACTCCAAAAATTCATATCAAGAGGGTTGAAAGGTATTATAACGCAGTTAACATAGACATGAAGAAGAAATTATTATATGCATTTTCTTGATTTCAACTGCATCACGCGATGGCTGCTCATCCATAAAAGAACACGAACACGTTATAGTAAATATTAACTATAGCAGCCATTATTAAATTTCTTCATTAATAAAAAGATATTTGCTGATTCTAAATAGTTCAAAATGTAATACAGTACAAAGTAGGAGGTTCGAAAACTTCAGGACTTCAAAGATTCCGGATATTTCTGGATTTTAGATCATGAGTTTAAATCTAATAATACGACATGTAGACATGGCAGCATTGAGGCTTCATTTATATTTTAGTTCAGATAGAAGAATTTTAATTTTCCACAACCATTCAAACGCTGAAAGAGTGATCCTGCTCAACATCAGTACAAAATTAAAAACTGTATGGTCATTCGCCACTGTACAATTTTTCTAGGTAGCAGGTGTTTGAACGTGACATGCAGGAATTTGCAAGAATATCAGTTAGTTGGAACCATATACAGCACACCTGCTTCCTTTTGTTGAGTATTATATTCTCCATTCCTAGGCTTTGTAAAGAGAGGGGAGGGGAATGTTTTTACTTTAATTATTTAGTTTTGGGCTGATGGTCTAAAGTTTCGGATATTGGAAGTCTGGATTTCAGACTTTATATTGTAGAAATTTCGGATGAGGAAGTGATTCTGAATTAAAATCCTTGCCAAATCCTTATCTTGTCAATGTAGAAGATATTATGCAATATAATGCTGTTGATGATTATTTTCAACAAAACTAGTGTTATGTGGTTACGTTCATCTATGCCAATATATAATCTGAAAAAAGCGGAGAAGCAAACTAAATTTTGCGTTTGTTTTCCCTTCTTCGAAGTCAAAGTATTGTCTTTAAATATACTTTACATTCACGAACTGTAAACTATTCTCAACAAGTTTAACAATGCACTTTTTATAACAAACATAATCTATGACGTTCAATTCATCGCCTTTTCTCCAATTCCTCTCAAATTTAATACGGATAGCGCGCTTCTATTTAAGAAGCCCTTTCTTTGTGATGTGGTAGAAATAAGCAGTGAAATTTCATATTAATCTTGTGATAACATCTCACCAGTTGCCGAATGATAAAGTCACTGAATACTGGTAACTGGATTCCAAACGAATGGGTTGGCTATATGGGCGTTTTCGTGCTTTAGCCCAAGTGTACAGTTTACACGATCCAGTTTCGCTTAAGTAGTTCTCTGCAATGCCATCCCTTGCTTATGCTGGTAACTCCCGTGTGCTTTGCCGTATTCAAAATAACCTAACCCCTAAAAAGAATGAAATATTGTTAAATTTTTTGTTTTCTGGAGGGCAGCCTTTCTTTTTTTTGCCATGAAATCTGCAATGTTGTGAAGTCAGCAGTATAATTCGAAGGTGTTTGATCTCATAAATGCATAACGAGATGCGAGTTTGGTTCCTGGCAAGAATCAAAAGGACAAATGTAGACTTCGAAATTATAATGGCTGTGGAAAAGAAGGATTAATGGCATTAAACTCTTGATTGATCGTATGTTCTACTTCCTATTTGTCTTCAAAAATAATGATGTGAGAACAGAGTGCTTTTTAAAAGAAAAATATCTGCTGCGTAAATCAGCTAGGTAATTAGTCCTTGCGTACTGTGCCACAATAAATGTAAACGAAACCTTATGATAACAACTTCGAACAGGTCTTAATCGCGTCCAGAATGCCACTCGTTAATAACACGATCGCTATAGCCGCATGATTTGGGGAAGGGAGAGCAACTGAATTCTACTAGCCAGTACAAAATCCTGATTTAAATCCAATCGAATATAACTGAGATAAATTAGAACGTAGGTTGACAACAAGTTTGAAATGGTCTCTAAACTGCCGCAAGCATCGCATAAGGAAAGAGTAGAAAAAGTATTTATAAGTATCTATTGCAACACAGTTGCTCCATTAAAACTGTGATAATAGTGATTAGAATATCTACATCAAACCGACACAACCCCAGCTCTAGTGACGCAATTTCTTATCGGTGTTTGAATAATGAATGATTAATATCAGCGCACTAGTTGGAAAGTTAAGTACCTGTTAATTCTATAAAACCATTTATATACTTTGATAAAATCTTAAAGTCCTTACTCATTAGCATTTTTTTCAAAATTTAAATGAATCAACAAACATAATAACTTTTTACCAATACAACTGCATTAGGTGAAACATTCTTTCTTGGAAACTTCTGCACATCTTACAAGTACTATTTGGAAAATAACAGTTTTATAAATTTTGGACTATCTTCATGGAAAACATGGATTATTTTGGTCACATAAATTTTCCAGTGATAGCGTTTCAAAATATCATGGACAGGCGATTTTGAAATTCTTGCTTCTGGATTCGTGGACCTCACATATTTCCTTCAGTTTTGGTGATGCGTTTCCATCGAGTTTTTGTGTTGTGGAATGCTTTAATTTCTTCAGTCTTCTTGAACGTTTATATGGACATGCTGAATTCTTTCGCCTGTTTCAAATTTATTTCGAATTCGAGTGATGGTAAGTATCTTAGATGGGTTTCTTTGAGACTCGCTCCTAGATTGTGTGTAACTGCGTTTTCGACCTAAAAGCTCATTTTGGAACACATTCGCGGTGTTCTGTTTAATCCTGTTTAATATCTGAAATAGATTATAAAAGAATAACTTGAAAGGATACAAAACTAAGTGACCTTTCCATTGTTAAAAAATGCATACATTTTCGGTACACCATGTAGCATAGAAATGTGAAGATTTCCAGGCAAATATTTTTTGTTATTAACTCAAATTATATAAAGCTCAAATAGCATTAATTTAGTTCTTAAAAATGACTTATCTATCCCTCTCTATGTTATAAAAGACGATTTCTTGTAAATGTCTTGTTGTAGATAATAATTTACTTTTATTTTAAATTATCTTTTTCTTAATATCCTGTTAAATACAGTATTTTTAGGGTTAAATTAAGTATTTCTTAAATTCATTTTAGGTTCTTATGAAAAGAAAATATTTCTGAATTACATAAAAATGGTCAGAATGAATTTAAACTAGTGGTTTTTGTCTCTCCGCGTGGTACATCAAACATAATGTTTTAAAAATCTGAGGGAATTCAAATGAGGAAACGTGATGAACGCGTTGTCAAAGATAGCAAATATATGAGCAGCTGGTGACGATAAATTATTAATAATTCAATTCAGATATCTTAAATTACCAAAAACTGTTCTAAAAATTGCATTGAAAGTTACACCTAAGTAACATCGAATTTTTTATGTAATTAATTACTCCCGTTTTAATTTCCCTGCTACTGCTTTCTCGATATAACGGGTCAAATATAAAAATAATAATTTATTTACGAAAAATAAAAATATTTTAGAATGATGTTGCATTTATGAAGAAAAAAATGCCACACAATAATAGTGTCTTAGATTTCAAAAATTTTCTTTTTTGTTATGAGGGAAAAAATAATATAGTATTTTGTAGAGGTGTGTAACAGAATGCAGAATTCTTTAATGTATGTTTTAGAAAAATAAAAAAAAAGGCTATTTACTTACATTTACTCATTTATTTGCAAAATGTTTTATGAGGACAGAACTCGTGTAATATATCTCTTTTGTAAAATGTTAGTAAATAGAAATAAAGAACATTTTCAGGGCTTATCTCATGCGTCATCAGTTCTCAAATATGCAGTTTTTTGTCCGCATCTTGAAATAAAATCTCGCTTTGAAACTAAAGTGTTTGCAGGCACTAGTGCTATGAAAACATTAACAGAAGGTGCAATATAAAGTCATGGATTTAGAATAGTTTCTCTTACATATTTGCAAGTATCAGGCGGCAATTTAACAATTAGGCTGTCCCAGTACGTATAGCATTGCCTGAGTCACCTTCGCTGTGATAGGAAGACCTTCAACTACGGGAGAGACATTTGATTTGGTTTTTTTCGGCTATGGCAATGCAAGCGAGGGACCATCTCCTTAAGGGATGTCATCGTGGGAGAATTTCTGAAAAAGTAACTATCTCGTATACCCGTTACACATGGCAAAATGCGAGGTCACCCATTAAGCCAGCTTTGTGCGTGGGCAAGCACTTTACCGTTCGGCTATTGGCAGGGCAGTGGCTCTCAAACTTCTGTTCTTCGCGCCCCTTGTTTTAATTCGAAACATTTTGCGCCCCCCAAATCGTAGACCTAGTAATTCAAATAACACTAGGCAACATTGTCTAGTCTAAAGCGCCGAATAGTCTAGTCTAGGTGCTGTCGGAAAGTTCACGCCCGTATCCAAGCTTCCTGATCTTTTTCTAACTGTCAGAAGTGAAACAATGATATAAATAGAGAAGCACCCACACGATATTCTCAGTTCAGGTTTTCTAACACTAAGTAGAACTATTGTGAATTATAAGTATACCGACATATACTTCGTCGTATATGGAGAAATTTTTAAAACGAAAATTTGATAATGACGTAGCTTGTACATCGACAGGTTCAAGTGGAGATCCTCCGAAATTTAAAACAACAAAAGAATACCAATCGTATCTAAATTTCGGCTTTACTAGCCTTGAAGTAGGTGGTGAAGAAAAACCTCAATGCGTTATCTGTTATAAAGTATTGGCTGAAGATAGCATAAAGCCAAATAAATTGAAGAGGCATCTAGAAACGCTGCACAGAGAATAAATCAATAAACCGCATGATTTGTTTTGAGGAAAACTCGGATTGTTCAAAAAACAGAAGTCAAACTTCCATAAAGTGCTAGCAGTAAATGATAAGGCTCTCTTGTCATCATACGAAGTGTCTTACAAAATAGCTAAATGCAACCCCCCACATTATTGTAGAACAACTCATTTTCCCCGCCTGCGAAAACATTGTAGAAATAATCATTGGTGAAAATTTTGCTTCACAATTTAACAATATTCCTCTGTCAAATGATGCAATCTTTTGACGAATTAACGATATATCAGTTCATACTCAGCAACAACATGAATGTGAGCTTAATGGAAAATTATTTGCTATACAACTTGACAAAGCAACTGACTCCAATAATGATTCCCTTTTGATTTGCTATATTAGATTCTGTCCAGGTTCTAAAATATGTGAATATTTATTGTTTTGTAAAGAGTTAGAAGGAAGAACTACAGCCACCGAATTGATTAAAATTACAAATGACGCTATTACTAAAACAAATGTGCAATGGAAAAATTGTATTGTGATTTGCACCGGTGGACCTCAAGCCATGTCTGGTAAATAAAACAATTTAAAAAATGAATATTCATAAATTACCTGGAAGCACTGCATGATACATCGGGAAGCGTCAGCATCAAAATCGCAAAAACGTTCTGGACTAAACATAGTTTTGACAGTAGTTATTGAAGTAGATAACTTCATAAAACACAGGCCACTAAAATCAAAGATGTTCTCTCTTCTGTGTGAAGATATTGGAGCTGAGCATCAGTCTTTGCTATTTTATTCCTCATCCAGATGGTTGTTACGCGGTAAGGCTGTTGTTCAGCATGTCTTTGAACTAAGAAGAGAAATAGCGATAATTTTGAGCGAGAAGGGTCACGAGCATTCAACAGATTTCTATGACAAATTATTTTTATTGCAGCTTTCTTATTTAGTCGATATTTTTGAAAAACGTAATATGCTAAATCTTCAGCTGCAAGGAAAACACATAAATATATTTGATTTGAGTCAAAAGATTGACTCTTTTTGTAAGAAAATGCGATTAAGACATTACAAATTGAAAGAAAACAGTTTTGAAATGTTTCCCACGTTGTACGATTTTGTGAAAGATTCCCCATTGGAAGATAATCACAAAGCTGAGATACTTTCTTTTCTTTTCGTCATCGACGGAACAGGTGGCCCACTGGGTTAGGTGCTTCTCAGCCTGTTGGATCCCGTCGATGGAATTTAATATATATATATAATTTATTTATATTTATGAATTATATATATATATACAGGGTGATCAAAAAGTCAGTATAAATTTGAAAACTTAATAAATCACGGAATAATGTAGATAGAGAGGTAAAAATTGACACACATACTTAGAATGACATGGGGTTTTATTAGAAAAGCAATAATTAGAAAAGCAATAATCTAATCAGAAAAGCAATAATTAGCATTACAAATTAAGACAAAGCAAAGATGATGTTCTTTACAGGAAATGCTCAATATGTTCAACATCATTCCTCAACAATAGCTGTAGTCGAGGATTAATGTTGCGAACAGCACTGCAAAGCATGTCCGGAGTTATGGTGAGGCATTGGCGTCGGATGTTGTCTTTCAGCATCCCTTGAGATGTCGGTCGATCACGATACACTTGCGACTTCAGGTAACCCCAAAGCCAATAATCGCACGGACTGAGATCTGGGGACCTGGGAGGCCAAGCGTGACGAAAGTGGCGGCTGAGCACACGATCATCACCAAACGACGTTCGCAAGAGATCTTTCACGCGTCTAGCAATATGGGGTGGAGCGCCATCCTGCATAAAAATCGTACGTTCCAGCAGGTGTTTATCAGCCAGGCTGGGACGATACGATTCTGTAACATATCGGCGTACCTCTCACCCGTCACGGTAGCAGTTACAAAACCAGAATCACGCATTTCCTCGAAGAAAAAAGGCCCGACAACAGTAGATGTGGTAAATCCAACCCATACCGTGACTTTCCTCGTCGTGCAATGGAGTTTCCACGACAGTTCTAGGATTTTCGGTAGCCCAAATTCTGCAGTTGTGGGCATTGACAGACCCTTGGAGCGTGAAATGAGCTTCATCAGTCCACAACAGGTTACTCAACCAATCGTCATCTTCCGCCATCTTTTGAAACGCCCACACCGCAACAGCTTCACTAAAAGCTTCACTAAATACACTAATACAGCTTCACTAAAAACGCCTTTTCAGGTAACGTCAACATGCTGCGACTGCTGGTGCATCTGATTCTATCTCTCATTACAGCTCCTTTTATACACGATTTTCATGCGCAGTCACTGACGTTTTGCTGTCCAGCGCCATCTGTCGGACATTTTTTGAACTTTTTTGGTTCTAATAAAACCCCATGTCATTCTAAGTATGTGTGTCAATTTTTACCTCTCTATCTACACTATTCCGTGATTTATTAAGTTTTCAAATTTATACTGACTTTTTGATCACCCTGTATATAAAATTCCCTAAATGTTGCAATCCATTATACTTTTATAATAAATTTAAAATTGGTGTCTTTATTTACAAAGGAAAGAAATAATTACAACAGTGAATACAGAACCGAAATATAATTATTTGCCTTTCGTTGAACCTCTGATAAAACAAACGACCCTTAGAATTTATAATTTTTTGACGGGAAAAAAGACATGTGCAGTGCGGCTACTTTCGGCTAATTTATATCCTCACCATGTAGTATTGGCGGAGAAAAAAACTGGAATTAAAAAAAAACCGTAATTTTAAAATCTAATTCGTGAAAAACGAAAATTTTGTACCAAAGGTTATAAAGGAAAAAGTATTCTTCACTCTAATCGGCAAACTACAGCGACTCTGGAAATGAAACATTGCCCGTTCTGTAGTCAAAGAAAGATGAGATATATAAAGAAATATCATAGAAATTTTACAAAATAATGCTATTTATATTTACACACAAAGTAATTCCTTTTCACACATCCGTACCATTCCTCCTAAAAATAAAGTTTTAAGAATGGCCTTTATATTGTTAGATAAAACTCATACGTCGCAGAGTATTTCAGCTTTTTTTAATGTTAAAGTAATGAAAGTTAATCATTAATAATATATTGTTTATTTTATTACATGTTTTTCTTTTGCTTGTTTAGTTTAAATTTTAACTTAATCTATATGGATAATTTCTATTTATAAAACTTGAATTGTTATTGGTATTTTTGGACTTTTTATGCGCAGACTAGAACTTTTGTATTAGGTGAAAAATTATGCTTATATTTAAATTAGAATTCTATAGTGCATACCAGATCCATATGAGTAAATTAAAGATATTGTACTATGTTTCAAATGCGTCTTTTCTAAAGATGATTAGATCTAATAATCATTATAATACTGTTAAGGAAATATTTGTTTCCTGCTTCACATTATATAAAGACATGTTTCATTGTAAAATACTGCTAAAAATGGACATTTTTTTGCTTTTAAATAAAAAATAAGCGAAGCAAAGCTGTTCAATTTTGATATGAATATCTTACTAACTAAAGATATTAATACATTTTTATTGCTATGAAATTTATGTTGTCGTTGATTTATGATGAGATGAAGATTCATCGATAAAACTTAATTTTTTTTTGCCACAATATAGATAAAGCCGCCCAGACAGGAACGTGGTTAGTGACATTGACTACCGTATCACATAGGCCATTCTTTGAATCCCTGAAAAGGCATGGATGTAGTTTGTCCATCCCTTCATAGGAAGTAAGGATGGCCCATCTAAGGTGCCTCCATAATAAAGTGACCATTGCTTTATTGGCTACTGCTCCTCATTTGGGAAGGGCAAACAAGATAAACCAAATTTAAGCATTACGTTAGCTTAATGAAGCCATTTTAAGCAGACATGGGGCTATTTTAGCCAGAAACACACCTATACGACTTTTTTTAAAATTAAAATAATGTACGAAAATTAATGAACACGACCATTGTTGTTTACATTTTTCTTCTTTTTTCCCAATCAGTAGATTCATGCCCGAGTTTATCAATCATAAGAAATCCGACATGTCAAGGAATTCTGATGGAAACAGATACTTGAAACGATTGATAAAGGAAAAGAAAGGATTTTTAGATGAAATACGCAGCATTTCCTCCGCGAAACTTAATGATACATGGCACGTAAGCGTCAGTTTAGATATTTTTGACTCTTCTATGAATAACACTCCCTAAATTGATAGCAACAAACTAGCTTGCACAGAGCTTTCATATTAATGATAGGAAATTCTAAAACCTTCTCGCGATCCATACACTAGTGATATATCATAAAATAAAGAAAACAGGAAGAAAACAATGCCAAGAAACTCGAAAACATCAGAAATTGCTGGATCGATGGAAGGAGTTGGCGCCTTTCCAAAAAAAAAAAAAAAAAAAAAAAAAAAAGACGCTCGATGTGAAAAACATAGTTCCCGTACACAGCTAATGCGATGAATGTGTGGTCTCGTCCTACTACTTACTTGCTTGCTTTTGACGCATGACAGAGAAATTCATCTGTGACGTAAAACTTTTCCCGCTGTTGCACATGACATAGATCCCCTCCTGTCTTAGAAAATAGAAAAGGGGAAGAGAATTCATTTTATTTATCTCCAGCGCATCCCTGGAGGTTACTTGTCTTCTCATATCCTTAATATGAATTTATGTACGAAGATCAGTTCAAAATGGAACATATGTATAACACTTCGCCTAATAACGTTAATGTGTACTCAAGTTTGAAGGCAAAGAAGTCGCATATAAATTCCATATAAATCGAGTGGATACTTAAGTAGATTCTACACTGAATAAGATATTGTTATTTTTGGGAAAAACCTTTGGTGATTTTAATGCCCTGAATTTATTTTGACTTTTTCTCAGCCCCTATAGTTTAAGGGTTTACACAATCAATATCAAAACTCGAACTTATTTGAAACCAGTAAAAAACTGATATAATATTTTGCATTTATGATATTTATATTTCATTATGGAACACTAAAAGTTACGATGAAATAATGATACTCTAGATGTCATAATTACTCAAAACATTTATCAGCCTAATGTGTGACACATTTTGGTCTAAAATTGGCAACAAATTGTATAAAGCTGTCCAATTAGCGTGATATTCGCAGCTTTACCAGCTACATATACCAGCTACTTACACTTCTCAATAAATTTAAATTTAAATTTCAGCAGTCTTAAAGAAAGAAAGTAGTTATTGCAACATACAAATCTGCAAATAAAACCCCATAGTCTACGAAGTAACCTTGAATAAGTGCAAGCTATTAAATGTTAAGAAATGAAGATGGGAATAATATCCTTAAGTACAAATGGATATATTTCAGTATGAGCTGATTGACTGTTACGAGCAGTAATAACAAGCATATGTAGGCTGATACGAAGGTATTAACTAATAACTGAATCAGGTTGAGATCAGGTAACAAAAAACGTCTAATGTTTTTCCTGCTTATGTGATGACTTCCACACTGCAATTTATTTCATTCAGAGAATTACTATCAAATGGAATTTTCTTTCAGAACCACATAATCGTATTTGAAACTTGGTATATTCTATTTCAAACTTCTATTTACATATCTATAGTAAAGTAATGAAGCTTACAGAGATAAATTCAGAGAGGTTTATTGTATATTTGTTTTTCAAAATATTCTTCATTAAGTTCAATACACTTTTGTATGGGTTTGAACCTATTTTCGAAGTACCTTTTTCCACTCCGATCTATTAAACTCCAAAACACGCGTTTCGAATGCACCAACCGCTTCTTCGGGTGTGGAAAATCGCTCGCACATAATTTATTTTTAATGTGCGGGAATATAAAATGTCACTGAGTACCAAATCAGAAATGTAAGGGCAAATGACCCATCATTTAGATGTTTTGGTCCGTCAAAAATTCCTTTGTTTGAACCAATGTGTGAAAGCTCGCATCGTCATGATGAAGAATGATTTGTTTCTTTTGCTTTTTTCGAATTTCTTCGATTACTTCACTCCAACGAATTGTCGTGTTACTATTTGGAATTGACCGTCTTGCGTAGCTAGCTGTAACGCCACTGTCGGCTCGTGAGAGGTAATGCTGTAGAAACAGGCAATCATTTGCTTCGATGTGCTTCTTCCGCAAACAAACTTTGTTGGATTTGGCTCGTCTTGGAAGACCTTTATACAGTCAATTGCTGTTTTGTTTCGGGCTCATATGCATAGCTCCATGATTCGTCACCTGTGTAGCTGTTATACACAACCTTTAATGTACCTTAAAGGGATTTTTCGAACATTTCCTTTCGCCAATCGACACGAGTCTTCTTTTGAGCGCTTGTTAGATGCGGGATCCAACGCGAACAAATCTTTTTTACGGCCAAACGTTCATGTAATATCTAATTGATGCTTGTCATACTAATGCCCAAAGATGCATCATTCTCACGGTATGTCACATGCCGATCTTGCTTTATCAGTTCATGCACAGCATCGATATTTTCTGGCACAGCAACCGATTTTGGACGACCTTCACGAAATTTGTCGTGGAGTGAACATCGACCACGACTGAATTTGTTATACTAGTGTTTTTACAGTGCTTGAAGATGGTACTTCATCGCTGTATAAAGAATTATGTTCATCGAAGCACTCTTGTCTTGATAATCCATATCGAAAGTTATGAAAACCAATCGACGAAAACGCACGAGTCGATTCCGTTTTTTGCCCGAGATGAATTTTTCAATTTACTGTAAACAACACAAATCACGCTAAAATAGCAATGCGTTCTGAAGAAGTTATGGTTAAAAATATCAAACTTTTGATTGGAATCGTCTGCGGTCGCGTAGCAGTACTTACTGTTGCCAAGACCATAAAAATATACAAAGAAACTTTCGTATCATCGAGTGAATAATCAAATTTGTTTCTTTTTCCGGCGTCCGAACTAAAAAGTATATTGTGAATTCATCAAATCTGGCCTCTAAAATTACTGTTGTTTAAAGAAGTGAAAAGCATTAATATTATAATTTAAAAGTGTAATAATTCTGCCTTTTGTTTTAAATAATTTTGAATTTATAAGAGTGATTTAATGTTATATCGTCATAACTTATTTGTAATGCTTTTAATGCTATTTACTAATCTAAAGTTCTCAGTAGAATTATATATATGTAACAAAAAATATACGTAAATAAAAATTATAATTTAAACAAGTGGTACCCTCTTAATTCCCCCTCTGTATTCTAAAATTCGTAACTTTTCTGGACTAACTGTCATTTCTAGATCTAACTGTCATTACTAGATCAACCCATCTTGCACGGCTTGCGTAATACTGATGACGTAACTAATTCGGAACCTAAACTCACAATTTCAAGAACCGAACCTTTCTAACCTAAACCAAAACCTCCTCTTTGTGAACTTCCACATTGGATAACTCGCACATTTTACCATCTACTCTTCTGACGTCAAGTTGCTACTTCGCTCCGTTTGCTTTGTCTTGCTGCTAATTATGCCATTATCTAAAATGCGATACTCTATATAAAATTGTGGGGTGCACATTGTGCCCATGATCATGTGTTATGAAAAATATGTTTTGGTAATTAATTCTTGTCCACCAATAAAAGTGATATTCAATTCGGTCACGTCTGTCTTTTTGTCGTCTTGTCTTTCTAACTACGCAGTAAAGTTTTCCAGTGATATCACGCAGAGAACCATCGTCAGTCCTGTTGCAGCTTACTACAGGTCATCTTATTAAATACCATATGCATTGTATAACTATCCTTTGTATCCTCTTCACGGTTATGTAGAACAAGCAATTATTACCTAATATTTCAAGTGTTATAATAAATTTGAATTTATTAACGAGATTATAATTACGAAATACTAAGAAGAAACATTTTTGATAAGGAATTTTTTATATATTTACCACTGATCTTTTAAAGAAATAAGACTGCAACAATATAAATGTCTTAAGTATTAGGAAGCGCTTAAATTTTGTCAATGTTACAGCTCGAATGTTTTTCACATTTGCTCCACATATGTGAAACGGCGTGTAATGCACTTAATTCTAGCCAATGCGAGACAGATCTTAATTCCACATTCCAATTATGAAAGAAATGTCTATCCATGTCCTCGCCTTAATATTAATCGCTAAGTGTGGCTGGATATAATATGTACTTCATGTGTGCCAAAAATGTTCAGAAATTCAAATCATGATCGATATGTCACATCAGTTGGTTTATCTGCTGGTAACTCCCGAGACCATGTGAGCTTCAGTTACTATTGTTTACAACTTAAATGATTATTGATTTTATTGCTTTATTTTTGAAACAAACACAATTGGCAGCTTTCTAATTGCTCAGATCTGGATTTCATGCATGGCGTGGTTATGATTCTTAACTTATTAGGTTTAAACGTTCAGCTTTAATTTATAAAATGTTTAAAATATTTGATTGAAACTTTAGATACTTAAACAGATAGCTTGGATAGCCAAGAAAACATGTATATATAAACAGCGGTTTATAAATGTTTTCAAATTAAGGTTATAAATTATTAAATTCAAGGCAGTATGCCACAAAATTAATTGAATAATGCAGATTTAATAATCAAATCAAAACGAGGGTCAACAGTCTTGCAGGAAGCTCCTGTATCAAAACTGAACAAAAAACAAATAAAAAATAAAATAAAATAAAATAATAAAAATAACATAAATATAATAACATAAATATAATATTCAATAAATATAATTATTGAAAATTCCTTGGCCTTTTTCAAGAAGCAACCGAAATTTTTCAAAAGAGCCACATTTCTAAATTTTATCTGAAAGATTATAAATTCTTGAAATTATTCTAAAGAAATAATTAAAAAAATGAATTTATCTAAGAAACATCTGAAAGCTTTCAGATTTTATATTACGCCCAAAGGGGCGTTTTTTTCACGGGGGAATTCGAAACGGGAATTGAAAAGTGATATGGACATTCAAAGTCATTCGACGCAAAATACCGTTAGACATTGCGTTGCTACTGTACGAGCATAATAGCAGTAAGAAATGTAAAGACACCTCGCGCATAAAATATCCGTGCGTGAGGATGCTCGCGATGTTAATGTTAATGGAAAGCTTTGAAATCCCTGAGTTTGTTAATAAAAAATTCGTAAAGTTTTACGAAATATGAAATAAATAATAAAACAAATTCCAAACTTGGGCTTCCAGGTGCCCATATTCGAGTGGAGAGCTACGTTATTCAAAATTTGATGTCTCTAGGTACCGTTCTTTTTTCACATTGAGAGAAGCATGCATGCATTCGTGCAGATTCTTCACAATTTCATTTCCTTAAATATAATGTAGGGCTCTAATATTTGGTGGCAACAATTTTAAAAGTGATTCAGATTTTTATAGTGAAACAACGCAAAATGGCAAAACGAAATTAATAGTCCTTTCGAACAAATTGCCCCTTTCGGCTATTTATTAATTAAATTTCATTAAAAACGCAATAAGGTAAATATTTTCCTAAATGCATTTAATTTTAATTAATCCTCAAGATACAATCTGCTTCGACTTGATTTTAAATCAAAATATACTGTAAAAATAAACAGCATAAAATGTTCTTTTATACAGCGTTTCTAATGTCATGATATACAAATTTTTAAACTTGTACAACTAAACTCATGTTTTAGAGACCCACCAGCAGCTGAGCGGTAAAATCGCTGAATACAGGTGGTTCGTTCTGGATTTGAATCCTGGCAAACGTGTTGGCTGCATGGTCGTTTTCTTATTTCTTAGTTTTCACCATGTATGGCGTGTATACGAGCCAGTCCTTCATGAAACATCGCTCCCCTTAGTCAGATAATCCTAAGGGCTTTACCGTAGTTACATAGGCCAAACCATATTTAAGAGTAAAATATTTTAAGCAGAAAGGGAAACTATAAGACGCTAACTAATACACCAGAAAATATTTCTTTTACGAATTCATTTTATAATTGGAAGGAAATATACAGGAATATGTGATTATAATTCCCAATTTGACTTCTTAAGTTGTAAAACATTGCTCTCTTTACAAATTGTAATCTTACAATATAAACAATTATCTCGTTCTAAAGAAAATAATTAAATGGCTCCAATATTTTCAATACACCTGCAATACTGGATCGCAGAGTAATAAAAGAGTTATAGAACGGTGCGTAAAATTAAGAAGATTTGCAGTTATGTCTATTTTTACGAAAAGTATTGAACTAAAGTTACTAATTCTGCGCTGAAAATTATGCAAATATTCAGAGTGGAACACGCAAGCGTACACGTGCGTGACTGCGGAGCTGTGGGCATTATGGAAGGAGATGTAAACGCACGATTGGTTTCCGATGATTTATGTGTTCGTACTCCTTCACGACATTGGCCGTGTTTTTCGCAAGAGATGGATAAATTTTATAACGTATCAGGTGACATGAGTAACCGCGAAAATGTGAATGACGGAATTACATGGAGAATCAGCAGTAGATCTGAGGCAGGCAAATCACAAGAGTACGAGAGATCATAAGGGCTACAAAAGTCAAAGTACCGCTCAGTGGTTCCTGAAATTATAGGAAACAGTATCAGAACACTGAATCCATATCGAGAAAACCTGATATAGGTTGACCAAGATCAACAACGAGTAATGAGAATCGTTATTTGGCACTTTCAGAGCGGGGACACAGAACTGTAACAGCTTCACAGGTCTCACGTTATATGGTATTTATCCCGCCTCCTTGACATGTCTTCGTGGTGTAGTGGTCAGCACGCTCGACCCGTATTCGAGAAGTCCGTGGTCCGAGTCCCGGCGAGGGCATTGCTCATTTTTCCCATCTCCTGCTTCGAAATAACCTAATGTCTCTACAACTTGGGCCCGACTAAAAATGGTGGTGGATGATGATTCTCCACCACCAGGATTTGGCGACTGGGTTCCCTAAACCCCAGTCGTCCTTTAAAAGGGGGAGTATATAAGGTATTTCTCGAGCCTTATTGGCATGCCTTCGTGGTGTAGTGGTCAAAACGCTCGAAGCGTATTCAAGATGTCCGCGGTTCGAGTCCCGGCGAGGGCATTGCTCATTTTCCATTTCCTCTGCTTCTAAATAATCTAAATAATCTAATGCAATGTGTGCCATATGCTGCCACTCGAAAAGTTTAATGGTCAACAGCTGCCTGAAGGCTTGACAAGATAGACGCACTGTTTGCACCCCACTCATACCAGCACACAAAGGCAAACCTAGCAGGGTGCTGACAACACGCGCCTTCGACTTTGCTTCAGTGCGGGGCCATGCATTTTACAGATGCGTCGAGATTTAGCCTAGACACTGATTCTCGGCGTACTTGCATCTAGAGAGAGCATTCAACACGATGTCATCCCTCCCTCATCAGGTAAAATGATCATTACGGTGGTGGAGGTCCAGTGGGGGAGCGGGCATTATGTTGGACGGCTGGGGGCATACCTCTGCAAAATAAATGACTAAATAACAAATGTTTTGAATATTTTTAGAATGCATATAATACTGGATAACGAAAGAGAGAAAGATTTGTGTTCTGAGTCTTCTGTTAATGTCCTACGTACTCCAGAGTTGACAACTAATTATTTTATTTTGTTACAGTTATGGTACAGTATATTTTTTAAGTGATACTTCAAATGTAAAAAATATGTTAATAAAGAATACTAGAGTAATGGGAGAACATGCTGCTTACATTCAAAGACAACTGTTATTAAACATAACTAAGCAAATGTTCTTAAAACTATCTATAGACTAAAAAGAATTTTCAAATCTCAACTTTCCTAACTATATGAGAGAGGTTGTTATGGTACTCCTTACTTAATTGTGTATTTCCTTTTCTAATATGTTAAAAATGTTAATAGATACAAATTCATTAAATTATTTCGCTTTATAATATTGATTTGACGTTTTGTATTTTGAATGTCCTAAAACCTAAGATTAACCAACTTCAAATTTTAGAAGTTAAAATAGGAAGAGAGCAATAATGATGATCTGGAAGTACTTAGTGTTTTTTTGTTTGCAAGTAATCAGCAAGTCGAGTAAAAAAACGGAGACCATCGATAAATCAATTTTCCAATTGACCATGGTCTATTTATCGATCATTCCCATCTATTTATAAGTCAGGTAACATTCCGTAAGGCATCAACTGTCAAGCACATTGATGAGACTTGGTCGATGAAATGACGTCAGAATCAATGAACTATCAAAGAAATGAGTGAATGTCCGTTTGGCGTGTCCATACTCCCTGGTTACTAGACATCAAGTAGTTCGCTGTTCGTGGCTTTTGGTTTTATATTAAATTATAAGCGGAAAAGTCGTAAGAATTTTTCAACTTTTCTTAACTATCATTAGTTTACCAGTAAAAATTTGAGAAAAGAATGTTTCAATATTAAAAAATTTTTGAAATTTTCAGAAAGCTTTAAAATGCAGGCGTTAAGTAATTTTTTAAGCTATCGGCTACGCATTTCCTAGTCCTGATCTTTTATATTTAAAATGATATATTCCGGTATTAAAAATGTTCGCCCAAAACGCTTGTAAGACAGTTGTTTTGAAGCATAAAATATTCAGTCATATTCGATAGAAATCTATCAAATCGCACGTATTTGCTTCGAAGCTTTAAATTCTAAATGCATTATTAAAAAATATATCTCTTCTGTGCCATAGCATGATTTTAGACACCTTGAATCGTACGAAAATGTTAAGCTTTGAGAACTACCTTATTTGAATATAGTTCTCAAAAGACAGGGATCAAAGAGAGACAGGGATCAAAGGGCAAAAATGGCAAATAAAGTGATTTTGACGTGATACAGATCCTTTAATTATCAGGTTTCTTTGCTCAAACGTATTCTGCTCAAAGCGCAACCTAGCGATTGATGGTCAAAATATGATTTAACCTCGTTTTTGTTACAAATGGTGTCCTGGATGATGTCACTTCACGAATTTTTTCTATAAAGAGTAAGCTAAACCCCCGTAACATCTGAATTCACGTATTGCAAGTTTCATTCACGTGACAACTTTATGGGAATGATTTTGTCGAGGTGTTCAGTGAAAAAAGAAATGAAAAAGATTGAATTAATAGAAATCAATTGAAAAAGAATCAATTAAAAAAGAATGATGTGAGTAATAAAATTTATGTCATTCTGGGGTTCGCATAATGAGGAAAAAGCTTTATTAGAAATTAGGATGTAATATCTATAGTTTTTCTAAAGTCTGAACTTCAAATATTTTGTATTTGGGAGCTTGATTTTAAAATTTGTTCGTTTATTAAAACTAGAGGTAAAACGGTCATTGATTAAAACAGGTAATCCGAATAATGCCAATTGTCAAAACCACTGTTTACAACGAGAACAGGTACAATACATATAAACCCTAGCAGGAAACTTTTGAAGCTTCAGATAAATGTCATACCGGACATTATGTGGTTTACATCAATTCGTATTCCAGCATATCGTTTGACCACAGAAATCACCATGCGTCAGTGAATAAATAAATAAATTAAATCGGTAAATGTGCAAACACTTCGAAGAACTTTTATTCCATTTTTGTTTACACATGCTTTGAAACAGGATCATTTAAATCAAATAGAAACAATTGCATAATGGAAGTTCAAGCAAGTATACTTGATTTATACTTCCTCGTATGGAAATCTGTATATTGGAATGTCTGTTTTTACTTCAAAATATTATCAAAGTATTTTTATAATTAAAATAATTATGTAGTTGAACTTCAAAGGGGTAGGGTTCAAATTATTCTGGTCGACGTGTAGCTGAAATGTTTTATCGAATATGTTACAATATTATTATCAGAATAGTTCCAGTTTGAAAATAAATTAACTGGCAAAATTCGAGGCTTCGAAATATCACGTTACACAGAAAGGACAAAGCACTTTATACAGATCTGTTATGCTTCCATAATGTTTTTATATGGATGTCTATATTTTATAATTTTCTAACTCCCCAAAAGCGGGTTACAGGAAGGTGAAAGATGCTAAGATGTTAAATTAAATTTGTCTAAGAAGAGAGAATTATAAAATAAATGTGCTTAAAACTATAGTATATACTACTAAGTAATTTATTCAAGCGTTGGGAATATCTGCTTCTAATTTTATACATTGCTGATGAAGTTTACTTGGATTTCATCAAATGAGTATTTTCATAAACCGCGAGCGACCACGTTCCCGTAAAACGTATAAATTTCGATTATTTTAATCAAGCTTGCTTGATATTAAAAGTCTTATGTTATGTTATGTTGTAGAGACATTATGTTTCGAAAAGCAGAAGAGATGAAAAATGAGCAATGCCGTCCCCGAAATTGAACCACGGACCTCTCGAATACGCGCCACTATGCCACAAAGGCATGGCAAGAAGGCGGCAGAAATACCTTATATAATTTCCCTTTTAAAAGGCGATTGGGGATCAGGGAACCCAATTGCCAAATTCTGGTAGTGAAGAATCATCATTCACCACCTTTTTATTTCGGGCGCCCCTGTAGGGATATTACGTATGTTTCGAAATGCAGGAGACATGAAAAATGAGCAATACCTTCCCGGCGAATCGAACCACGGACCTCTCGAATACGCGCGGAGCGTGCTGATTACGACAACACGAAGGCATGCGAAGAAGGCGGAAGAAATACCTTATAATGTAAGACATATGAAGTGTTTTCGTATAATGCTAAACTCATTCTCAGAAAGAAGCGGAAATTGTGAGATTTATAGAAACATGTATTTAAGATAGTTTTATTCAGCAGCGACTGAATTACATCTGTATCACGGTATTAAAAACGATTACATTATTGTATGCCGGAACCATTTCGTTAATTCAGTAAAGAGAATTCGTAAGTTATTAATTTATTATGGTACAGGTATTTATTATGGTTATACCCTCATGAAGCAATATTGTCCATCACAGGTTTTTGCTTATAATCCGATTGTATTTGCTTAAATATACACCCATGTCTATAAATTAAGGATAATTCGGAATCACGCGAAAATCGAACTCTAAAATAAATATATCACCTGTAAAATCACTACACACATCTTCAAGAATCATATGCAAATTTTAGGAAGTAACCAGATGACACCGATGGTACGTCACAATGACGAGAGTGTAAGAGAGTGATATATAAGGAATACAGACAAAGAAGTAAAATTGTTCGCAGGCGCTTTATAAGCATTTCAGTGCGATAACCGAATAGTTAGGACACAAAGGACGCATTTGGATGATTTTTTACGTGGTAGAATTATCGGCCGTCTGGAATGTGGACGTACCAAACTGGAAGTATCAGACGAACTTGGAGTTTCCCAGAGTGTCATCTCCAGGCTTTGGCAACAATTCCAAGATGATGGTAATGTGAGTAGACGTTACAGCACAGGTCGCCCCAGAGTTACAACGCCGAATATTATTCTCGGTATTTGGCAGTTACTGCCAAAAGAAACAGGCGGAGCACAGCCTCAGACCTGTCTCGTCAGCTCTCTTCAGCCACTGGTACGACAATTTCAAAGCAGACGGTGTACAGTCGCTTAGGGCAGATTGGTCTATATGCTCGTAGACCTGTCAGATGCGTTCCACTTATTGCAACTCAGTGTCGCCTGCGGTTAGCCTGGAGTAGAGGGCATGCATTGTGGGCACCGCAACAGTGGGCTTGTGTGATGGTTTCCGACGAGTCCAGGTTTAGCTTACAGTCTGATTCTCCCCGGACTTTCATATGGAGAGCTCCAGGTACCCGTTACCACCAAGAAAACATCATTGAACGACACCGTTACGGTAGTGCAGGAGTGCTCGTTTGGGGTGGAATTATTCTGGGTTCCAGAACTGACCTGCATGTTCAAATTGGAACCATGACAAGCCAAATCTATCGGGACGTCATTCTGGAACAACATGTATGTTTGTTTCGGGGCGCCATGGGCGCACAATTTGTGTTTATGGATGACAACGCCCTTCCTGACCGTGCAAACATCGTAAGCGAATGCCTTCAATCGGAGGATATCACCCGTATGGACTGGCCAGCATTCTCATCGGACTTGAATCTAGTAGAGCACGTGTGGGATATGCTTGTCAACCTCCTCCTACATGTCTACCGGAACTTCGGAGAGCATTGCGTTTTTAGTGGTGTAATATCCCCCAAGATCAATAATTTGATACTCAGCATGCCTACGCATTGTACGGAATGTATTGCATCATCTGGGAGACATACAATGTAATAAGAATCATACCAACTATGTAATATTATTTTTTGTAAATAGGTTTTTTTTTGTAATTTGCTCCAGGGAGAAAAAATCGCTATTTTTTTAATAATATCAAACATATAGCATCTTTTTTTGCTCTTTACCTTTTGTTTAATAAATAAGCTTTAAGTGAAATTTGTTTTGTTTCTAACTCTTTTGCCTGATTTTGCATTATCCTTAATTTATGGTCATGAGTGTAAATGGAAAATCTTTGTACATGTGAATAATATATATGAAATTTTTTACAAGTTATCTTTGATTTCGTTTTATCTAATGATAAGTATTGCATATAATAACAACACTGCTTCTTATTTTGCAAAATAATATTGATGTACGAGTCATTTTGTAAGCAATTATGGTGAACTTGCGTTATTGATGAACTCAGTTTTTAACAATGTTTCAGATGTTCAGGATGAATCTCCAGGATTTTGTTCAAGACGCAAGTCAATTGCAGTTTTCAATACTGAAAGAATATATAGTTTTGAAATGAAATTTCAAATATCCGAGTACTAGACATACATGGACACATAAAACTGAGAAAGAGTTTCTAAGGAAACTTTTAGCTGATGATTAGTTTTCAGGATTGTAAAAAAAATCTTAACCATCCACATAATTGTCGAGTAGAAATGTTGCAAAAAAATCTATGCAGTCTTCTTTTAGAGTTTTGAATATTTTTGTTGTTAGTGATGTATAATTTCCTTTTATTCCGCGTTACCAACTTTCAGCTATCATTAAAGTTTGCACAATGTACATGTAAATCAATGCACATGTACATAGACTTTCTAATCAATGAAATAAATTTTTCATCAAGTGTCCGGCACACGCGCACTGGCAGAAAATTTTGAAGGGAAAAGTGGACAATTAATTCCATCAATAAAATTTGTTTATTTAATTTCGGGTTCGCAAGTTAATTATAGAATACACAACTGCACGAATAAAAAACACATGTATTATGTCATATTCTTAATATACATCAACACAAGATACGTTTTCACTCGATTTTAGTGGGGTTATCGTTATACCTTCCCTTCTACATTGAATGCACATGTTCTACAATTTTCGTTCTTAAAATACGAGGTCTGTCCCGAAAGTAATGCTCTCTATTTTCTTCTACCGCGACTATCCGTCGCACAGCATTGCCGCTTGCACAGAAGAATGGGTGGAGTCTTAGAACACATTGCGTGGATACCGATCCGCACCTCTTAGGAGGTATCACCGGAGATGTGGCTCTCACACCAACCTGATACGACTTGACGACCTCTAGTGAAGAGCATCGCCTGACCGACCAAAGCGCCCACTGCCACGCAGTGCTTTGTGAGAGAGAGCCGTGTACCACCAAGACTGCTCAAGCCATGTTGGGAGACCAACCACAGCTCGGTGGCGGGTCCGTTAGGCGCCCCCTTTTGAGGACGTTGCGCGTCCCTCCACCACGCCGAGGTGGATCCTCAGATGGGAATCTTAAGAACACAGCGCGGCCAGCACCAGTCGGCTCGTGTTCCTAGAGAGTCACAGTGCTTGTTTCAGTAAACCCTTCTGTGAGCTCGATAGAAATCAAGATGGAAAAATCTCTGTAGCAGCGAGACGCAAAGTTGTTTTTAAAACTTGAGAAAACACCGGCGGAAACTTTTGCTTTGATTCAGTCTTTATTTGTCCCCGCCCGACTTCCTTTTGTTCGCGAAGATTAAAGAAATCTCCAAAGGATAAAATTTGGGGACCCTGGAGAACATCAAGGACTCTACGACGAGTTTACTAAAGGACATCCCTGTGACGAACTTCCAGGACGCATGGTAATTATCTTGGAACAAGTGTGTTAAAGCCGGAGGGATGTATTTCGAAGAATACTGAGTAATTGTACGAATCGGTTCAATGAATGTCTTTAAACAAATGGGCGCATTACTTTCGGGACGGACCTTGTGTGGTAACCCTAATAATAATTGAACTCTTATTATTGATCAATCTAATTTAATTTTTCTAGTTTTTATCTAACTGTTTTTACGTGAATACAACATATAATATATAAGTATGAAATGTTAGTGTTAAGATAGATGTATTTGCTAAGAAGTATGTTATTGCTAAGACATGTGTTATTAATCCGTGTGCTACTGCTAAGAGATTTTAACAAGAGGTGAATTAAATGCAATGTTTTGGAAAAAAAGTTATATTCGGATTTGCTGATGCACAGAATGTCTTGTCACTCTTCGC
Organism: Stegodyphus mimosarum; assembly: GCA_000611955.2. Taxonomy (NCBI): domain Eukaryota; kingdom Metazoa; phylum Arthropoda; class Arachnida; order Araneae; family Eresidae; genus Stegodyphus; species Stegodyphus mimosarum. Next base: position 268,148 of record KK118994.1, read on the forward strand.
TCTGGCCCAGCATGCAACTGGAACGAAAACTTGTACTAACGTTTGATTTTGCTGTTTCTAATAGTTTTTAAGCGGTTTTAAGCTTTTAAAGCGGTTATAAAATTTAAAATCGATTACCTTCCAGTATAAAACCGTAAAGATAATTCATATTTTGATGCCTCCATCAGGATAAGAAATGTTCTCAATAGCAGATTTGTATTTATAATGAAAAATGTAAGTTTTTCGTTTTAAGCTTTGTGATTCGGACTTCATTTTAATTTCGTATAACAAATATACATTTCAGAAATTTGCAAGATTCTAATAAAAAATTATTGAAATAGCTTAATGCTTGTTTTATATTTATTGGGCGAAACATATATGAAATATCTGTTAGTTACGCTATGGCAACATCAATGTTTTATAAATTGCTCATTGTTAATGTCTTGTTCTATCAGAATATTTATTTGGTTTACCATTTAGAAAATTTGTCTCATATGAATGAAATTTCTTCTCCAGATATGTCTGTACCTCTTTCTTTCTCTCTCTCTCACACACGGACACACACACAAAAAAAAGTTTCGAAATAAGCTATTTATCTGAAAACATGGGAGATCTAAGGTGAGGGAAACTTTTATTACTTTTGTCTAAAGACACAAGGAGAATAGATAACTAAAGAACAATAAAAACAAAAATTATAACAAGGTCTGTGATTAAAAAAGTACAAAAATTTTTAAAATTGCAATCATAAATGCCGTATACAATCCACTGTCTAACATCCAGTTGAAACTATTTAGAAAATAATACAGAAACTGTCGCACAGAAGTCTTCATTTTAGACATTTAACCAGTTCGTTAACTCATTTATCGCAGACATTTGAGGTGATAAGCAATTTCAGAAAACATAACATCAAATATATGAATCTGCTTGGATTTTGGATGAAAAATATTAAATCATCTTGTCTATGACATTTCAAAATTTTAGAATGATGGAAAATATAGCATCTAAAACGAAATAAAAAGATTAGATCGTGAACTTCAAAAATATTATCCATCTAACTCTATCTAACAAAGTGAATCAAGGAATGCAATATATTTTGCTCTCTGAAAGTCATGTGATCCTTTAAAAAGAGAAAACTAAATCGCGTCATACACAAACTCTGCAAGAACTTGTCAGTGCAACTTATCAAATTCTTTTTTCTGAAATCAATCTTGCTAGTGACTGATATCAAACAGCGACAGATGTTGCCGCTTATTCATACTCCAGACATTCAGGCAAAAGACAAGTTACAAACCATGACATTTTGTAGAGAACTGACATTTTTGTTCTGCTTTATGTATTTCTCAGCATTTAACTGTCTTGGGCTATATTTACTCTTTCAGTGTGTGTGATATGAAACCTGAAAGAGGCTCAAAATTAAAAGGATGGTCAAAATTTTTCTTAGTTTCATTTTCTTTAAATATGTTGAACTATAAACTATTTTGTTAGCAAAGTAAATATTCATCACTTAATGTTGCCATTTTTAGGAAATATGTAATATATTTAACGTAAATGTTTTTTGAATATGCTGTTTGGTTATTTGTCAAATTTATAAATACGTGAAATTTAAATTCAGGACAGAAGTACATTGAAATGTATTGTTGCAAAACATAAAAAAACATAGTCTCACATTTTGAATTCATATAACACAATAGAAAAAATATTGATTCCGTGCTTAGATTCAGTTATTGAGTAAATTAAGTGTATTGGTATAACATTTCTTAATTTCAAATTAAATTTAAGAAATATGGGGAAATGAATTCTTGCTACGATAAAAATTTCCGCTTTTCTGTATGCTTTAAAGATCATTTTCTAAAAAAGGTTTTTATTCAGTATGAAAAAACATTACCATCTGATTATTTTCAAAACAACTCGTATTTTATAAACGGTATACTGCAACTCGAGTTCAGATTTTTATCTTCAGAATTAATGCATTCATAGAATGCATTAATTCAGAATTAATGCATTACTTCAGAATTAATGCATTACATCGTTATATGAACATGGACATTTTTAATAAAATAATTTGTCTGTTATTTCGTATTAGTTTTTCCTCGCATAGTTAAAAATGTTTCTGATAAAAATTCGACGGTCATTTTCTTCTCTTCTTTACTTCAGTTTATAGCAATAAATTTTAATTCGATAACCTTATTCATTTTCACTTTGATCAGTACGAAGCGGGTTTTGTGCAGTGGGACAGGTTCTGGAAAATTTCATTTTATTCTTTCAAACCCACAAATAATTTGGGAGTGGCATTTTAAGTTTTCGATTAGAACCAAATATCAGAAGGGGAAAATTCTTAGATTTTACGATCATTTTATATTTCTAGTATCTTGAAGGCTTGGTTGGACTGTATCGATAATGTATTTATCCAAGTTAAAAATAAAAAAAGTGTTGTAATACTAAGAGCGGAGTGGAAAAAGTTTGTAGTACAAGATCATTACCCACCTTATCGAGAAAAGACGTATTTTCGAAAAAGGCAATTTACACTGTGGTTACGTATTTCGTTGAAACTTGGTATATGCGTTTGGAGGAAACAAAACTTCAGGAAAACATAAGTGAAGAAAATTGTTCCAGATATATTCTAACATTAATCAACGTTCCAATTAGACGGATGGACACTGACGGCTTACACACAGGAGAGAAAGCCAACCATGTCATATGCATACATATAACCAAGTCCCAACACAATTTCTTAAGTTATATATTAAAAAGACAGGCATTATAATTTATTGACTCTTTATAGTATGATAATATTACTTAAACCTTACTGGAGGGTAATGGAGGATTTTGAAGAGTTAAGGGATTATCTTGTAAAATATTTCTTGTAAATATTTTGTAAAAATGTATATTTAATACTGGATTTTTTTCTTTTACTAATAAAAGGCCAACTCTTTTGAAAAGTCTTAATTATAGCCAAAATTGAGTGAAGATTTTAATCTTTTTCTCTTTTTCCTTACATTTGGCCAGTATTCAGTAAGTTTTATTACACCTCTTAAATTCCGTTTTAATTTATTTAAATATTACAATATTTTCTTACTTTCATTAAAAAAGTTTTTAAATTTTTCTAAATTAAAATTAAAAAATACTTCATAAATGAAATTTACTTTAAAAAAAATTTACACTCCTCAAAACTTTTTTACAGTCCTCAGTAATTTGCAACCATTTTTCACATTACAACAGTTTGCTTTTTCACAATTTTTACACATTTTTACAATACTACACAGTTAGATTTAAAAACATTTGTAGCTACAGAACACACTTTTTACATTACATATAGTTTGCAGAATAGTTTTTTTAAATGGTTCTTACATACAGCAGCTTATCACTCAACTTTACCTTTTACTAGCGTCCTCTTTTATAATTAGAAGAAACACACTACTTTACATCACCTTGTTTGACATGCTGCTCCTTGTCCACACTCCAAATAGAACTAAATGGTAAATTATTTAAATTAATTTAAAACTTACATTTTACTTGCCTTTATTATATTATTTTAGAGTTATTTAATATAGTTTCTAGTTTATTTTTTTATTTATTTTTTATTGTTAATAGTATCTGTTTCTTTTTTGTTTATATGCATATTCGTTTCGGGGAAGTTTTTTGTGGGCAAGAGCTTCTAAATTACATTGTTTTCTAAAGAAATATTGGTTTTCTAAAAAATATTGCTTTACATTAACTTTAATTTGTTCTTTTCTAAAACTTCCACTCGTCTGAATTACTTTTGGTAAATCACATCATTTGGTTTTACTTTTGGTTTGAATTTTACCCTTGCCTACATGAATGACAAAACACGAATTGAATAATTGAAGAATTTGGTTTGAGGGCAAATTCTCCTTGATACGTCTGTCTTCTGCCAGCTCAACAATTATTCACTTATTCATTTTTATAATTTTTAGGAGTTTAAAAAAATTATTAGATTTTATATTTGTTAATAGATTTTGATACTTGAACTTGATTTACTTATGTTCTCAGAATTTAAATGATATTGTAGATTAGTTCGCAGCAATTTAAATTATTTATTTATAATTGCTTTTAAACCTATTTCTTTAATTAATTTTCTACTTTAATTTGCTTTTTACGAATAGAAATTTTGTTAAATTTGATTAAACTTTACTATATTCTTTTGAAACAATATATTTATATATACATACGTTCATAGAGCGGAGGAGAGAGATTGCATCGTGACGACGCGCCTCGATAAGGTCGAACTACCCATGAGTCAGGAAAAGTCAAGCTATAAGCTAAATGGCGGATATTATAATACACAATCCATCTTTTGATGTTTGCCGGCTAAAAAAATAAACATTAATTGTTTACAGTCGTACCTATAAATTTACAGTACATAGGAAGTTTTGGAGGTCAGGGATTTTGTTAGTACATTAGTAGGTATTTTCTCTGCTGGCACATATTTTAACGTCTGTTTTATTTCTTTCTTCTCACGTATGGAGTGATGCCTAACATCTGTGTGCTTAGTGCGTGAGGGGTAAACTGAGTTTGTCATAAGCTTTCTTGCACTTTGATTTTCATAATATATAATGGTTGGATATTGAGCATTTAACTTTAATTCCTTGTGCAAAATACAAAAATAAACTGCTTCTTTAGCACCCTTCGAATGAGTGATGTACTCTATCTCATACTTGATAATGAAACGGCTTGTTGCTTTTGTGATTCCTATGTTATGGGATTTATGACAGGTCTGAACAGATAGCCCTAGTAGGATTTTCTATTATTAATATCAGACGCCCATCGGCATCGATGTAGCCAATAAGTGTTTTTCCCGTCTTTTGAAATTTTAGAGAATCATTTTTAGATCCTTTCAAGTATCTAAGTAGGTTTGCAGCAAACCAGCGTAATATTCCAAGATTGTTACTAAATTATCTCAGGTGACTGATAGAGTATATAATATCCGGCCTATTAATTACGGAAAGCTACATAAGTGAACCAATTAGAAGACGATAAAATACACTTCATTTCTTCTTTTTCACTTTCAGAATGAAACGTTTCTTTACTAAATTTACACTAGGATCTAAACGAATCGCTATTGGTTTTTTATATATCACATACTAAAGTTTTGTAAAATGTTATCAGCATATTGCTACTGAGATAAACTGAAAGAATTATAATTTACGCTTTGATTAAATTCCATTCCAAGACAATATTGAAGTTTCCTATACATTTAATATGAAATTGTTTAGAAAGGTAATTTTTAAGTTCAGCATAAAAATCACAATTATTGTTGCTACTATTAAGTCATCTACATATAAAATTAGAATTGACTCACTGTTGTAAAAAATATTTTATATATAGTACAAGTGATAACCAAAATTTTGAATATTAATTTTATCAGCGATGAACCGCGAATAAGAATGAAGAAATCCAACTACCCAGTATAGGATTAAGACATGTGATTAAGAGTACATCACGTTGTTTCCGCAATAACCCGAATGATAGGGATAAAATATGTGACCTACAGAGGATAGCAAAATAAAGTACTTACCCCAGACGTTGTGATGGTTGAAGAAGAAAATACAAGTTAATCATCTACAATTTACTCTATTTATTTTTCCTATCAAAAATTTTACTGCTGAACTCACACAAATAAAACAAGAAAATTAAATAATCAGATCATAACTATAGTCCTTCTATAAATACAGAACGTCCACTCGTTTAACGATACACTTTAATATCACAATCCTCTTGCATCGCTTTCTATAAATCACGAAAAAACCGTATCGAAAATATATGTAGAGCAGCAATAAACTTGTCTTGAAATTTCTTCTAATTTTGAAGCTTCTACCAGTGAATTAATTTAGAGCAGTGCACCACGTGGCGATAGACAATGGATGAGTCTTAAATTGCACAATGAGATCGTTCATGATTCTTGCTTAAAAAATATCATTCCATGCTGGATGAATTTTCAGAAACTGCATGTAGAATGAATATATTCAATAAAAAAAAACTACAGTTGGCTTTCTATAAATCAGGAACCATATCATCGGACTTTTCAGGAGAGTTAAACGTGCATCATGAAACGAGGTCGTAGGTGAAGAGACAGTCGGTGAAGAGCCAGGCCGAAGCCCGACCTTCACCCTTGAACTCCCAGCAGCGAAGAGGCAGAAACCTGTCCAACAACTGCCACCAAGGGCTTGGACGAAACGATGACGATTCTTGAAGCGATAGTTTGATGATAGATGCCGGCTTACTAGCACATTCCCTCCGGCCAAAGAAAAAGCACAGATCACCGCATGATCTTCACTGACGCTGAACACTGCATGATAAATTTCACCGAAACACAGTTCATTGCACGATAAATTTTACTGACACACAACACTCATTACAAGTATGATCTGGTATAATAGTTAAATCAAATGAAAAATAGTCAAAAATTATTTTATCATAATTTCACTGTCTGGGATAAGTGCTACACATATGAAGTACAATCAAAAATTAATAACTAATACATATCATACAAGTTACTCATATAGTTACAGCATACACTTTCATTATAATCTGTAGTCAAGTTACAATTTTCTCTTTGTAAATGGAAATTGTAAGCTAATACCTATTTTTACATTTCATGCATTTTCACTGTTAAACACAGCTCTGCATTAATGATCATTTTTTTGACAAGTTTCTAATTATACAGATTCTATAAATTCTTCTGAATAACATCAATTTGCCCTTGAATTTACTAAATTCATCTAGACCAATTACTCTACAATTTCATTTTCTTGAACACATTAATTTTCTTCTTCCTCTTTTTATTATTGTTATATATATATATTTTTGATACTCAAACTTGTTTTAGTAGCACAATTTTCATGTCTAGCTCGTTACTTGTAATGATCACTAAGTGTACTGCACACTTTTTTTTTTGTAAATTCCATGACATTAGTCAACCCGGACCAGCCTGCAGCCAACCAAACGTATGAGTGAAGGTGGCCAACCGACACCCAAACAAATCATGAAATCTCAAAAAAAATTTTTTTGTTGGAAATAAATCCAATAAATTCCTAACACTTACAAATGTGTGTATGTCTTCTATTTATTTATTTTTTCTAACTTAGTGAACAAGAAAAACAAGCTCGATGAAATAAATGTTCTTAATTAATCAAATTGAACCTTGGATCAACTCTTTTAAATAATTTGCTACAATGAATTTTTTGAGTTTTGTGGTCCTCGATGTTTTGAATTAAGTAGTTTTTATTTCGAAAAATTTTTATTATTTTGAAAGGTCCAGTGTATTTTGGCTGAAAAGCATGAGGTGGTTGTAAAGCCTTTAAAAATACCTCATCTCCAATATTAAATTTTGGTGGTTCTCTGCCTTTAACAACTTTATTTTGAGACTGAAAATATTTTTCTTCGTTTTGTTTCACTAATTCTCTAGTTGCTTTAATGTGTTCTCTCTGACGTAACAAGTATTGTGAAGGATTATCTACCGTTACCGGTTCATTATTTGTATCTAGAGGTGTATTGAGTTCGCGCCCAAAAAATAACTGTGCGGGAGTAAAACCTGTAACAATGTGTTTAGAATTGTTGTAATATAGTTTGAAAAAAGCTAATCTATCTGACCATTCGATTACCTTATTGGATAAAGAAGCTATGCTTTCTTTCATAGTTCGATGAACTCTTTCTATGATTCCATTAGACTGTGGATAATAAATGGAGCTTTTTCTGTGTTCAATATTGAGATCTTTTAGAAATTTTTCAAATTCAGCTGAACAAAAATTTGAAGCATTATCAGATAAAATTACTTTTGGAATACCAAATTTTGAAAAATAAAGATTCATACACCTTATTATTGTAGCAGATGTAATATTTGACAGAGGAATAGCTTCTAAATATCTTGAATAATGATCAATAATAGTTAGAATGAAAAATTTGCCATCATGTGATCTAGGCAATTTACCCACAATGTCAATTGCTAACATTTCTCCAGGTGCTAAATCAGATTTTTTTATATTACTTGTAATTGTTTTACATGACTTTGGTTTATTCTCCAAACACTGTTGACATTTTTCACAAAAGTTTTTTGTATCTAAAAACATGCCCTTCCAGAAATACTTTTTCTTAATGAATTCATAAGTTTTACTAGTACCAAAATGCGGAGCATGAGCAATCTCTAAACAAGGTTTTACTAAAGAATTTGGAAGTAGAATTTTATTTTCTAAATGCCTTGTCTTTAAATGATGCGCTCTAGGTCTTAATTTTATCATTACTACACCATTTTTTTTATCAATAAAATATTTTCCACAAATATCAGCTTTATTATTGTTAATTTGGCTTAAGATATCCTTAATATTTTTGTCATTTCTTTGGTGATTAACTATATTTTGGATGCTTAACTGAGTATTATCTGAATGAAATAAGTTGATATTGTTTACACTATGAGATGCTTCAGGAACTCTAGAAAGAAAATCTGCAGGATTGGAAAAACCAGGTATATGTTTTAGAGAGTAATCAAAATCTTGTAAATACAACAACCATCTGGCAACAATGTCAGGCTGCTTATCCAGCTGCATATGAAAAGTGAGTGGTCTAGCATCAGTTAAAATAGTAAATTTTTTGCCATATAAATGTTCATAAAAATGCTTGACAGAAGAGAAAATAGCATAAAGCTCACGCCTGATCGATGGGTATCTAGACTCAGCAGGAGTGAGAAGTTTCGAATAAAATTCTACAGGAAAGAATTTATCATCAATCTTTTGTAACAGAATACCACACATAGCTACTTTAGAAGCATCAGTGATCAAAAATATCTCATGATTATCATCAATGTTCCTTATAGTTGGTTTGTCCAACATTATTGATTGTAATTTATCAAAAGCATCTTGGCAATCTTGATTCCAAACAAAGGGAACATGTCTTTTAGTTAAGTGTACTATTGGCTGAGTGATCTCAGCAAAATTATGGATTAAATGTCTAAAATAGTTCATCATGCCAAGAAAAGCCTGAACTTGTTTTACATCCTTTGGAATAGGAAATCTTGTAACCTTTGAAATATTTTCTTCAGAAGGAGAAAAACCTGCTTGTGAAATATTGAAACCCAAATAAGTTATTTCAGATTTACAGAGCTGCACTTTAGCTGGATCTAGAGTTAAATTAAATGATTTTAATCTGTCAAACACTTTTTGAAGAATTAATTTTAACTCACTCATACTATCAGCTGCAATAATAATGTCGTCTAGAAAAAATTGAACATTACTACCTTTAATGTCATTTAAACATTTTGAAATTAATGTATGGAAATAAGAAGTGCTATTGCGAGCTCCAAAGGGAAGTCTACAAGGATGAAAATTACCAAGTTCGGTGCAAAATGCCAACTTTTCTTTATCAGAGTCCTGTAAATTGATCTGGAAAAAGGCTGACTTCAAATCCAGTACACAATACAATTTCCTACCAGCAATGTTATGCAAAATCTCAGAAATTTTTGGTAGACAAATTTTGTATGATTCTGTGATACAGTTTAATAGACGATAATCTACAACCATACGAAATTTTGGTGTATTTTTATCTTCACCAGGTAAATTCTTTTTCCTGACAAATATTACAGGAAAACTATAACTTGAAGAAGAGGGTTCTATTATGCCTGCTTCTAATAATTTTGCAATTTCTTGTTGAGCATACTGTTTTGCAATTTTAGGAATAGGGTAAGGTCTAGTTTGAATTGGGAAATTGTGAAGAAGTTTAAATTCTGGTACAACTTTATCAGTAGATCCTAAAGTATTATATGATTTTGAAAACACAGCATAATTATTCATTAGCAATTCTATCATTTCATTTTTTGCTTGTTCATTTAAATGATCTAGTTTAAAGTCTGATACATTTAATTCCTCTTTTCTAAGTTTAATTACTTCTTGCAAATTTAGAGTGTTGATTTGTAAAGTCTCATGATTTTTGGGACTAACAATATCCTCAAAATGAAATGGCACAGCAGTTCCAATAACAGAATTCTTCCTCAAAATTAATTTCTCATTGGTGTTGTTTTCAACAATAGTTTGAATGTGGTTGTGACAATCAACTATATGTAAAGATTCATTGATATGGAACTTATTTTTTGATGGCTTTGGAGAAAGCAAAATTTCTTTAAATTGTTTTAAAGCTTCAGGAACAGCTAAAGAAATGATTTGAGATTGACCTGGCTGGACAGTTATATTAGAAACCATTCTTAATGAGTTTAAATTACAATTTTTTCTTCTTACATTAACTGAGTTCGTTAATTTTTTATTGGGATAATTTTCTTCAAAGTCCAAATGAGTATTATCTACTATGAGTTTCTTATTTATGGAATCTAACAAAATTTTGTTACTTTGAATGAAGTCATAACCTAGGATTATCTGATAAGTAGAATTCCAATTGTTTTGGGTGACATAAAATAAATTAGTGAACCATTTACTTTGAATTTTGAATTTTAAATTAACTGCAGACATGTAAGGAATGCATGAATCTTCAATAGTTTTTATTCTTACCATCCGAGAAACAAATTCAACTTTAGTGAATTGTTTAATTTCCTCAATAACATCTGGTTGGACTAAAGATAAATTTGCACCAGTATCAAGAAGAGCTTCATAAGTCTGAGAACCAATTTTAAGTTTGATTATTGGCAGATAATTAGAATTTTCTGAGTTACAAGACATCAACAATTTGGTTGAGTTTCTATTATTACATCTTTTATTTTTTGCAAACTTGTGTTGGACATTATTGCTGTTACTTTGGATCTTTTTTGGATTATGATGTCTATACAGTTGTTCTTTATAACCCCAGTCTCTGCGGATTCCTGCAAGGGGTCTAAAATTTTTGTTGTAATATATCTGGCAAGAATCCTTAGCTAGTTTAAATGCTTATTCTGACCTTTTTTGTATTGACTATTATTTCTGTAAGGATGATAGTTCCTCCGCCAAGTATTTCGAAATTGTCTGTGTCCCCTGAATGTGCTGTTTCTAAAATTATGCTGGTCTTGCCTAGGAAAATACCAACAATCTGTTGTTAAGTGTCTTTTGCTACATATATGACAAGATACACTATTAAAGTTGCTAGAATTTTGAGATGTAGAAGCATTGTGATTTATTCTTGTATAAGATGTGTTTACAGGCTTATTTTGAGAAAGTTGATTTACTTTATCTGTTAGCTCCTGAATAATTTTATTCTGTTCAAGTCTTTCTTTGAGAAGATTATTAATCTCTAAATTTTGTTCAACATTTATGCTGTTCAAATATGTTTTCTCATCATTCAATGCATTTTCTATATTATTTGCCAATTCTACAGCCTTATCAAAGGAAGATGGACCTAATTTCTTAATTTCAATCCTAATGTCTGTTCTGAGGGCCTCAAATTTAGTGAGCTTCATTTTCTCTTTTAATTTATGTAAACTAGAATCCTCAACCGAATCTTCATTTATGTATTTTGTCGCTGTTGTCGTAATCTCGTCAGCTAATTCCCTAACAGATTGGTTACACTTTTGAGAAATGTTTGAGAATTGCTGTTGAATGTCCTGAAAGGATTCAACTCGTGCAAATTTATTCTTTAATAATTTTTCTAAATTTTCAAATTTATTTTCCTTAGCTGCTCTTGGATCATTAATTAGGAAATCTAGAGCTTTATCCCTACAGTTTATTTTCAGAATGATTATTTTCTTTTCATCTGACCATTTTTCTAATTTAGCAACACTATTTATTTGATCAAGAAAGAAATTTACATTTTCAGATAAGTTGCCACTAAATGTGGGCAGAGCAGAAGCTAGGGAAGTTGCCATACCAGTGTTAGATCTACCTTTAAGCTTTGACATGGATGAAGAAATATAGTTACTTATGTTGCATTACCTTACAATCTGCTATTTCTATTTTAATGATATTGAGATCTACATTATTTTTCACAAACACTGAGCACTCTATCTGATAATTTACATATACATTTACCAGACATGCATATAAGAGTAGATAGCAAAGTAAAGGTAATTTTTTTTTAATTTAGTAATTAATTAGGATCTCCTACAGCTTTAACCATGCATATATCAAATTAGTGATGCAATATAAGTACATTGATCATTAACACTTCTGGATTCTAATAATTCTGAACATTATTTTATCATTACATACCACAATCCAATGAAATTACTGAAATCAGCTTTTGATTCAAATATCTTAAAACTTTCTTTAAATATGCACACATATATAACAATACATATGAGATTGAATTATCCAAAATAGAATTACTCTTTCATGGCATATTACCCATCATTTATCATAAATTTTCAACAATATAAATCATATGTGTAGCAAACATACTATAGGTCACACATTTTATTTGAATTCTCAACCTGAACTAAATGATTTTAAGTTATTTCTTTTGTCACGGCACCATATGTAGTAAAAATATTTATATGTGGTAAAAATACTTATATATATTTTAATTTCTTATGTAATTAAAATTGTGTTAATTTCTGTAGGTTATGAGAAATATTAATTATAATTATTCTGGTGTACAAGTGATAACCAAAATTTTGAATATTAATTTTATCAGCGATGAACCGCGAATAAGAATGAAGAAATCCAACTACCCAGTATAGGATTAAGACATGTGATTAAGAGTACATCACGTTGTTTCCGCAATAACCCGAATGATAGGGATAAAATATGTGACCTACAGAGGATAGCAAAATAAAGTACTTACCCCAGACGTTGTGATAGTTGAAGAAGAAAATACAAGTTAATCATCTACAATTTACTCTATTTATTTTTCCTATCAAAAATTTTACTGCTGAACTCACACAAATAAAACAAGAAAATTAAATAATCAGATCATAACTATAGTCCTACTATAAATGCAGAACGTCCATTCGTTTAACGATACACTTGGAGAGCAAATCGATTTGCATCGCTTTCTATAAATCACAAAAAACCTTGTATCGAAAATATATGTAGAGCAGCAATAAACTTATCTTGAAATTTCTTCTGATTTTGAGGCTTCTACCAGTGAATTAATTTTGAGCAGTGCACCACGTGGCGATAGACAATGGATGAGTCTTAAATTGCACAATGAGATCGTTCATGATTCTTGCTTAAAAAATATCATTCCATGCTGGATGAATTTTCAGAAACTGCATGTAGAATGAATATATTCAATAAAAAAAACTACAGTTGGCTTTCTATAAATCAGGAAACATATCATCGGACTTTTCAGGAAAGTTAAACGTGCATCAAGAAGCGAGGTGGTAGGTGAAGAGACAGTCGGTGAAAAGACAGTCGGTGAAGAGCCAGGCCGAAGCCCGACCTTCACCCTTGAACTCCCAGCAGCGAAGAGGCAGAAACCTGTCCAACAACTGCCAACAAGGGCTTGGACGAAACGATGACGATTCTTGAAGCGATAGTTTGATGATAGATGCCGGCTTACTAGCACATTCGTAGATGGTGTTTGACCGCAGCTTGCATTTAATGAATGCATCTTTCACTTTGTCTTTTGTTTTAAGAAACATAACTTCGACATAACGTGATTTATCGTCTAGGAAAGTAACAAAATAAAGCTAACTAACTTTGGAGGGGACTTTCATAGATTCACACAAATCTGAGTGAATCAAATTCAGTAATACATCACTCTGAACTTTTGGTTCTTCGGAAAAGCTTGCACAATTTGTTTACCTTGTATACAGACTCTGCGCTCTTTTAGAGTTTCGTTATCATTAAAATTGAAATTTCTATGCATGTTTTCAAATTTAAGTCTTATTTAAATTACCTAATTTAAGATCTCTCTTTACATAGTCACTTACTTATGCTACTGCACCTCTTTCAGTCCTTGGATATTTGTATTAAAGATCACCACTACGAATAGCCTGAATTAGTATAGATTCATTCGGTTCTATTATTTTATCATGTCTGTTTTATCATATGTATTATCGTTTTACAGAATTGTAATCGTTGTATGTACCGTTTTACAGAATGCACTGAACGATTACTTGAAGTAGCTTTAGATGTTGACTGCAAATTACTTTGTAATTCCGGAACATACGGCACATTTCACAGTGTGAGGTTTGTTGTCCCACTCCCATTAGACATTCTTATAAGGATAATTCTAATTCCTGTAATTTTTGCTGTTTTGTCATTTACTAGCTTTATCACGGAATTCGTTGGAGGATGAAATTTTGAAAATGATTTTCTGTCATTGCACATGTGAGGTGTAACATGATTTTCTAAGCATCATAATGAAGTATAATTATTGACTGTTGTTTAGTGATAAACTGGTCGTTTCTTCTTAACTGGGTAGCCAACATAAAACCTTGACTTCCCTTATTTGATTGCTTATGTTTTCTTTCAACTATTTGCTTTCTACATTCATATGCCTTGTGCACAATTTTCGAACTGTAATTACATATAAGATTGTGATAATTTCTTTCAGCAAAACATTTTTGTTTGAATTTATCCTCCATTTCTCATTTTTCTTCGGTTTTAGACTCGTTTCTTTTATTTTCAGTATAGTACATATTTTGTAAATCTTGAGACGTTTTCCCTTTCCTTCCTCCTCCTTCTTCCAACATTTTGATTTCCAAAGATTTGGGACTGGGAAAACTTCTCTTGGTACGATGGCGCATCTAAAATTTTCGAAGTTTTTAAAATATTGTAGAGCAGAAGAATCGATAATAAATCATCAGCTATGTCAATTTCCATTCAATTAAGCTTATCAAATATTTCGAAGAAAATGTTCAAATATTCTGACATCGTTTCAGTTTCAGCCATTCAGTTCAGCCATTTTTCGAAACAAAAGGTATTTTAATAGGATAGCCTTCTTCGCGGGTCGCTTCGATTCATAAACGACTTTGAGTTTATTCCACGATGCTTTATATGACACAGTTCACATTAGTGGTAAGAATTATGTCTGCAAATATATGAGCTTTCTGATCAGCTTAGAGCCATTTGTTTTCATCATCATCCATCTGTTTTCGTTTCCTCAGCAGGTTTCAGTTCTTTACCAGTCGCATAATCCCAGTCGCCATTTTTAATCAATATAGCCTCTATTTATAGCTTCCACTTGTAAAATTTATCGTTTCAGAGTTTTTATATAGTAGTCAAATGTGATATAATGTAATGCAATCACTTTCATCCAAAACAAGGTTCAGCGATAAAAATGGCTTAACAGAGAACGTTGCGATTAGGCTTAACAGTTCTCGCACTGGATTAGGGCTAAGAAGTAAAGCTCAAAAATCGAAACATCTACTTCAAAGAAAAAATTTTCCTACTTAGGCATAGTTGAAACTTTCCTGTGGCATAAACATAGAAGAAAAAAGGCCCTAAACAGATTATAACATTAATCAGCATTTTAATTTGATAAATAGGTTTGATAAATAGGCATGCCTTCGTGGTGTAATGGTCAGCATGCTCGACGCGTAACCGAGAGGTCCGTGGTTCGATTCCCGGCGAAAGCGTTGCTCATTTTTTATGTCTCCTGCTTCGAAAAAAACCTAATGACTCTAAGAGATATTGACATGATACGCACAGGAGAGAAAACGAAGCATATCATATACATATATACGTGCATGCAGCGCGCAAGAAAGATTGCGACGTCGCGGCGCGCTTGGATAAAGACGAACAATCCAAGCTATATGCTAAATGGCAGATAATTAATTTCAACAATAATATTTGAAACTTCGTATACCGCTTGAAAGCGCTGAGCATAAAGAATAATTAACAGAAATTGGAAATATAATCGTTTCCTTCGATCACGTTTTCAAGAAATTTTAAAGCATGTTCATGTGATTAAGGGTATAATTGTACGTATGACACTGAACAATTCAATTGTATGGTTAACTATTATGAATCAGTATGTTTATCAACTATCCTTCATCTCATGTATGTAAGCAATTTCAACAAAAGTTTTTATGTACGCTGCAATGTGCTCTTCTATGACAATGTTCAACCTTTCTGTTTTGAAACGAACTCCCGATGCGGTCCTCATCGGACACCGGGAGGGTGTTGTTCTGCACAGTTGCAAGATTCGGAAAATACCGGAATAGTCTGTGTAAGCCTCCCATATGTCTGGATTTTGGTATCACCTGTAGACTAAGGGTATACAAATCTCGCGAGATCGCTCAAGCACTTATCAAGGGATGTTGGGATAACCCACAAATAGCTATCTTTTCACAGCTTCATTTGAAATCTCTTACCGATGTCTTCCAAGCAGCATAACCAACTTCCCACTTTCGAAATTTAATAGTTATCTATTTTAAACCATTCTTTCACAGAAGCAGTTTTTAAGTCATTTAAATATAGATATTCTGATAAATAGAGTTCCAATGAAACAACTTGAGAACAGTTGTTTTCTTTTGCACATAGTCCATATAACGTTAACGTATGTACGAGATTTTGAAGTAATATATAAATAAAAAAATCTGATGTGTACACAACATGCCTTCCTTTTACGGAATATTAAATTATACACATTTTTCCTGCATTTCATTAAAAGTTATCGAATTGAATTAAGACTATTTCGTCGATAGCGCATAAACCACAAAAGAATAAATGCGCTTTTTAAAAGTCACTATATTTATTCACCATAGCGATACTCTGGCGCTAGATTCATTTAACTAGGTACATTTAACATTTAACATCTCATTCATTTTATAACTCAGAATGCAAAAAAATATATATCATCTGAAGAATTGTCTAATCTTTGCCACATGTTCTCTTCAAATACTATAATGAATCTAAAAAGATGTATCAAAGATATTAAACAAATAAAAAATAAACAGTTTTTCACAGACTATTCAGTGCTGCTTACCTAATGCGCATGTGCTACGCGTAAATATTCTCCTCTGTCCAAAACAGACTGACTGCAGTCTTTTCTGCTAATATGAAACAATTATTTCCTCCAATTTCATTAGAGATGCATTTCGAGTTAAATTAATTCAGTTTTCACTTCGCAGCAAGCCAAAATTATAAAAACAGAAAATATTTTCATTAAAATTTGAAGATCTAGAAAAACATAGAACATCAAATACAGTTAAAAAAATTTAAAAAAATAAGAAAATTCTGTGCAAAAACAAGCATTTCGGCCAGCGGGCAAGAATACAGATTTTTCGGCGCACAAAACCAAAAGTTTACTTTTGGTCTCGCTCGGTAAACCACTGAATGCGAAGAAACTGATTTTATTTGTTGTGAACACTATGCTGAGTCAATATATGGCTTAATTTAACAACATAAACGAGAATTCAAGAGTGGATTAAGCATAATTTAATTCGCAATAATAAAAGAAGACATTACTTTGTTGTTGTGGAGCAATCTAGAAAAAAATCTAGATTGGAAACAAATCCACTATTCTGATAGGTTTCAAATGTAAAAAATGTGGCTGCTGTGATAAAAAAATTAGGTTTAGCCGCATCTAAACAACTTCTAAATTGTTGATAATTCTGCAGCTATAGCATGCAGGTTTACTAAAGGCATAGAAAACTTACCCGGAAAATAAGAACAACATAATTCAATCATTTTTAAAGCAAAAAAGGCACAATTTATAAACATGTAAGAATAAAGGAAAGAGCTGACTGAGCCGAGTAACAGAGTGGGTATATATACACATACACTTATATACGTTTGGGGCAGCCAACTGCAACCAAAAAAGGAGGTGTACATCTACATGTTATAGCAGTCCCACATACAAAATTCCAACGTTCTGAGACTATTTGTTTTTCAGTTATGCAAGATACGTATATACATACGTATGTACAGACGCCATGAAAAAATCTCCTCTGAATCCATTTTAAATCAGTTTTATAATTCGTTTGGGGAAAAAGAGTCCTTTATTCTGCAATTACGTATAGATGTCATGCAAAAACATCGTTAAATTGCACTCGATAGCGGTCAAAATGGATACTTTTGTTGAAATACAATACCCGAAATTTTTCGCTATTACAGTTCTTCTTTTTGAAAGGAAGTGAAATGGGCTTTACGTAAGTTTGAGTAAGGTCATAATTAAAGACACTCAACATCTTTTTTTTTAAATCATTCACATACTTTTCCCATTCCCAAGCGCTAATTCCAATGCGTATGAACACGCCACTAAACACGCCGTTTCGTATACTGATGTTCCCAGTCGCCGAGCCACAACGATTTGACCTTTATGGAAGTCTGATAAATCAGATGCTTTTCCCATGCTAATCGCGCTCGCTATTGTTTGGAAAGATCCTTTCCTTTTTTCCACTACTGCCGTGTGTAGCTTGCAGAAAGCAATCTGTATACCAGCTATCTTGAAATATTAAGAATACTGAAGGTATAGAAAATGCATGAGTGTGTCCGGAGGACAAGATGCAAGGTGTAAAAGGGCGTGACTACTTTGTCACATGGGGCTGCAAAGTCATCTGATAGGTTTGAAAGGTGCTGGTACAAGTTTCTGGAACAGTGTGCATTTTTTCAAATATTCAGATCGTAAAGTCATCGTAAGTGCATTTTTCAGATAGTTAGGAAAGTTATATACAAATTTAAGTAGGTAAATACAAGTTAAAAGTATACAGAGAGTCCATGAGAAGCAGTCAAATGATTTGTCTCAGTAGAAGTTTCTGATTGGCTGCCGAGATGAGTATGCGGAAAATCACGAAAATTTGCTATTTACATTTTTATTTAAATGCAGAAACAGAAAGACGTATTTTTCCCGTACACAATAAGTTCAATTTAATAAAATAAAAGAATTGTGAAGAGAAAGAGAGCAGTGAGAGTTCTACAGTAAGCAATAAAAGATTTGAGTACGTAGTCACGTGGGAGGTCACCCTCCCGTGTCTTGACCTCGGTAGTAGCTGCTTAACTTTAAGCGTTTCAAAATTGCAAATAAACAGAGGTTAAAATCCTAAGTAGGAAAGTTCTGGTTTTCATTGAGAATAAATGCAGTAAATGGTCTAAGGTGTCGGTCTTCTTGCAGCACTTCATGTTCAAAGAGGTTAAATTGACGCATGTGATTGCTGTCCTCTGCTTCTCTGAAGAAATTTTGATTTTGCTTTGCGATAAACGTATCTAAGGAGTCGATCTTGAGATCATCTTGAAGGCATTTATTTCGCACGAAATAATGATCATCCTGAGATAGCGGTTCTGCATAACACATAATTTGTTGACGTATGTTTTGGCGTGGGCGGCCCAGGCCGGAGAGATATCAGTCATGATATACGTCTGATCGTAGACTTGTAAATGAGTAGCTTTTCTCTAAGTCAAGAGTGGAGTATTTACCAACAATTGGGAAGATACATTTGATAATTTGTAAAGTCTTGTCCCTGACGTGATTTATATGGTTTGCCCACGTTAAGTGATCATTTATAATCACTCCGAGGTACCTGGCATGGGGAGCAATTGGAACAATTTCGTTAAACATATAAAGTCCATTTTTGACAGATGTGTTTCTTTTTCTTCTGCGTATGAGGAGAAGTTGAGATTTGGATGTGTTTATCATCTTCTCTAATATCGTGCGGGGTTTTCTTTAGCTCTGTGAACTGCATTAAATCGATGTGGCAACTCAACTAGGAGAGACTTTCAGCTATATTCTATTTCGATGGTATTCACGTCTTCTAGTTTTAATAGGTGCTAGATCTTGGGCACGAATGGCTGAACTATCATATTCTCAAATATACTGATCATATCCCAAATATGAACTAGTAGTTCAGGTGATCAAATTATATAATGGGGTTGACCTGAATACTAGTAAAATGAATCGGAAATAATCTATGTCCGACGTACATTATTTCCAATTATAATGAATCGATACATTATTAACCTGCAAACTCCCATCATTACTGGGGTTCGTGAAAAATAAAAAAGATAAAAGAGATGCAAATGGTCCCCAAACAAACGCACACATCATATTCCTGTGAACAATTGCTTTAATTTCACTACAGTACCCAGTCTATTTTACATAAACTTGAATCATATCATTATGGAACCAATGCCAATTACCATAATTTCTTGCAGGCAAATTACAGTAAAATGCAAGCTATAAGTGAATTTTGGCCAACTCATACGAACTGGAAACTGGCTCATGGGGCAAAGGTACGTTTTTTCTGTCATTTAAGGTCCAATGTTACGGTAATTAGTCACGAATCCTGATGAGAAGCTGAAAACGATGTTTTGCTGTGCGTACTCGTTTATTTGCACTTTCCATTGCGCGCACCATCTTTCTATGCTAGGAATGAAGTCTTGCAGTTTTTTGATGGCGTGTTTCATATTAGCAGACTTTACTGCCAGGGTAGTATCGTCTGCGTAACAGGCCAAGATAGTGTTATTTTGAGGTGTCTGAGGAAAATCAGCAGCATAGAACAGATACATATAAGGTCCTAAAACCGAGCCTTGCGGGATACCGCTGTACATATTTCTTGACGAGGAGATAGTCTCGTTCACACAAACGTTAAAAATTCGGTTCGTGATGAAGAAGAGAATTATCAAGATCATTTCTCGGTCAAAATTTTCAGTAATAAATTAAGATATGAGTGTTATGTATTACATATTTCAGTTGATTTAAAATGTTTTAAATGTAATGATTTAACCTAATTTCTGCTTCAGACTTAAAGATTAATTTGTTTTTATTTTTGTAGTTGAACTTAAGTTTCTTTGCCTTGTTGAAAAGTAATTGTTGTCATTTAATTTGTTTTCTTGACAGTTTTGGTTAACGCTGATTTTTTTAAGTTGCTTGAGTATACTTTTGGTTGGTTAACTGTTTTTAAATTTTTGTTTAGTTAATATATTTCTTAACTTGGTTGCTAATGTTAATCTCTTGTTAAGTTGACCCTTAAGGTCATTTTTTTTAAAGTTCTTCTAAAGTTTTGTTTACACAAGTTGGTGTTTAAAGTTTTAATTAAGTTTTAATGTGCCCCCTTTTCTGCTAAATTTGGGATCCATATTTTCTGACTATGGTGGTCGTTTTGGTGTTGTGGAGAACATAAAATTTTTTCATACTTGATTATTATATTTTAATTGAAGTTAATTTTATTTCCTTACTATGGTGGTCGTGTTTGGTTTTGTAATAAACCTAAGAAAATTATCTATGTAATTATTATATTTTAATTGAAGTACTTTTCAGCATTGAAGTTAATTTGTATTTAAAATAAAAAAACTAATACCATATTCTTTCGAAAATTTTTCCGTTGCCTTGCGGGGATTCTAAATTTACGACTTTGTTTTTCACGCCAGACAGGGTCTGGGAAGCATCTGTCATCAACAGAACTTTTTGCACCCTGCTGGAGAGGGTAATTTCAACGTTACTAACCTTACGTCAAGGTCGAGGGGACGGGGTGTTTTCCTTACTCGCAGGCTTTACTGTGCTGGAGTGGGACCCCTCGACGAGGCTAGTTCTGCTGAGAGGTGACTGACCTTGGTGGATCAGCGATTATTCGCCTATTTCTGGAGTTCGAACTCCATTGGCTTCACCTTCCTGTGTGTTTTTCCCCTGGGGTTGCCGGGCTGTTGGCGGTTTTCTTACCATCTAAAATCGCCAAACGAGCATTTTGGCGAAAGGAGTAAAAAGGCTGGGAGCTAGCTATGGGACGGAGACTGGAGCGGGGAGAGAGACGTTGGCGACGACGAAAAAGTACTATCTGTTAGCCACGAGAGTTGCTGTCTGCGTTCATAGAACGATGTATGAAGAAAATGGGGGAGAAAAACCACCTAGGTTGGGCGACGAAATGAGGACGAATCCCACATACAAGGGGCGGAAGGCTCCGAAGCTACCTTTTCCTGTTCAGATTTATAATTTTCATTCTTTTCTTTTTAGCAAAAAAAAGAGGCTGCGCTGCGACGTGGCAGAAGTTCGCTTGTCTGATGTCTAAGGCTGCATGTATCTAAAATGTTCCCTTCACTGTTTGGAACGGTATGAAAATTTTGTTTATACTCACAACTGCCACCAATGTAAAAATTTGTATTAAGTCAGTTATCTCTTAATAAATTCTATATTTAATTTTAACTTTTCTTGTAATGTTTTCACTTTTTAATTTAGTACACTGGACCCAATAGTATCTTAAATACACAACGCATTAATTTAATTATTCTGTTGGAACAAATTTTACCACTATTTACTGTTTATTTAAAACCAGTTTTACCGGAGATATTGTGTTTATCATGTATGTCACAAACTTTACCTATTCATGTGATTTAGAATGATTATCCAAATTTTGACTTTCATTTGATATGAACTTAAAACATAAACTCTTAAGTTAAAAACTCCAACATGAGCTCCTCATGCCAGACGCGGTCGAAGGCTTGTTTGGAAAGAGAACACATAGCCGCTTTATATACTC
This sequence comes from Stegodyphus mimosarum, assembly GCA_000611955.2. Taxonomy (NCBI): domain Eukaryota; kingdom Metazoa; phylum Arthropoda; class Arachnida; order Araneae; family Eresidae; genus Stegodyphus; species Stegodyphus mimosarum. The sequence goes on from KK118994.1 coordinate 290,412, forward strand.
CAACATCAGCCGCGAACGGGCAGTGGTTTTGTTCTTGGGCGAGCCCATTGTTATAGATGGAGGGTGGTCATAATGTAATGGATCTTCGGTGTATATATATATATATATTTATAGAGAGAGAGAGATACAAATAGATAGATTTATTTATTTTTTACTTAACACTTTTAGGGATTAAAAATATTTACAGAAATGTAAGGCCTATACTCTGCGGGTCATTATAAATTCACAAACTAATTGTAAATGACCTGTAGCATATTCCATAAGCTATTTACAAATTTAAAAATATATCAAAATTCTCTTGATTTCTTTTCTTTGAGGTTTGGTTATTTTTAATTAAATAATGTTCGAAAATATTTTACATACTTTCAGTACTGTTACACAAGACAGTTATGTATAAACACTAACGCACTTCGGAACAAGTAAGCAATTTTGGTACCTCCTAATGAATGGTAATAAAAAGAGTAAGTTCAGACTCCCCGAGAGAAAATTAAAAATACGAAATATTCACTGAAAATTTCTCTTCAACAAAGGTAATATTCGTTCAGTGTTAGAGGTGTAAATAATCTACTATTGTCACAAATAATAGTCCTCAAATTAACTAGAAATCTTGAATTCATAGTTGGACGTCTATAAGGTATATCTCCCACATTCTTAGCGTGCCTTCATGGTGTAATGGTCAGCACACTGAGCCGGTATTTCAGAGATCCGTGGTTCGATCCCCGGCGAAGAATTGGATATTTTTATCTCTCCTGCTTGTAATTAACATAATGTCTCTACACTGGCGCCCGAACTAAAAAGATGGTGAATGATGATTCTCCACCACCGCGATTTGGCGATTGGATCCTCAAAACCCCAGTCGCCCTTTAAAAGGGGGAGTGTATAAGGTATTTCTCCCGCGTTCTTGGCATACCTTCGTGGTGTAATGGTCAGCACACTGAGCAGGTATTTCAGAGGACCGTGGTTCGATCCCCAGCGAAGGCATTGCATATTTTACATCTCTCTTGTACCAAAAAAATGCCTAATGTCTCTACACTAGCGCCCGAACTAAAAGGGTTGTGGATGATGACTCTCCACACCCAGGATTTGGCGACTAGGTCCCCTAAAACCTTAGTCGCCCTTTAAAAAGGGGAGTATATAAGGTATATCGCCCACATTCTTATCGTGCCTTCGTGGTGTAATGGTTAGCCCACTGAGCCGGTATTTCAGAGATCCGTGGTTCGATCCCCGGCGAAGGCAATGCATATTTTTCATGTCTCCTGCTTCGTAAATACCTAATGTCTCTACACGTCTACTACTTCTTCCGGATTTCATTCGGAATTTCGGTGATAGCTTAGTCGAGTACGTCAAAAGGCCAAATTCTCTCTCAATTAAATTTTCGTCTGAAGCACATTACGCTTCAGATGATGCTTTTGCTAATTTCTAGCAGGTTGCGAAATGACAGACCTGAATGGTCAAGAATGGTTACTTCTGAGTTTCATTCTATGTACACAGGAAAAGTATTTACTATTTAAAATTCTTGCAGATGATGTAATCAGTGTAGACATAAAGATAAGGATAAAAGTATATGCTACCTATTCCCGCTTTAAATATAAGGAATACTGAAACTATTTAATCAAAAAAATACTTTTTATTGTAGATCGCTGGGCTTTTCTGGATTTTATTCCATAACATGCTTTCAGAATCCATTATTAAATACTAAAGAGAGTACAAACAGTATTTAAGTCAAGAAATGAACTTCTCTTTCATGAACAGTACTTCAGCAAAAGCAGGAACCTTAAATTTGCATTTTCTAAAAATTCAAAGTTCATTGCAGCCTATTTCGCACAAAATATGAACAACTTCTTAGATTCTGCGGCGAATGACATAATGACCTGAGATTGCTCTTGGAATAAACTTAGCTCTTTCAGTCTGGCTAAATTAAGGTATCTGCCTACGTTCGGACCACTTTTTTTTAAAAACATAGAATTCTGATTAAATAT
>KK118995.1:0-14661 GCA_000611955.2 Stegodyphus mimosarum
GGTTCAATGTTTAAGGAGATAAGCTTGTAGATGAGCCCCTCATGCCAGACGCTGTCGAAAGCTCACGTCAATTTCGAAAGCATTCTAACTGATGAAATTTAATTTTTTATTTTTCTACCGGTAACTACTTAATTTTTTTTGATGTGCCTTTGAATATCATTTAAAAAGTAACATTAAAAAAGCGGGTAGATGAATTTTTAGCATTTATCGGATTAATATCTCCTCACAGTATCAAGAAGAGTTAGCTAAAATAGAACGTTTGTTAAGGCGAACATTCATTGGGATGGGATATTTTAATCCGCCCATATTTCGTCAGATTTGGAATCCGAAAACCAGGAATTTTTCGTTTACCGACTCACGGTAAATAACGATAGTTTTATATACCCAAATTTCGATAAACGCTCATTTTTCGTTATAAAATTTCCCGTAAGCCTCACTTAAAACACCATTAAAAGTTATAAACCGAAACTGAGAATATTATAGTTCAGGATTATCTTAACGGTTAAACTGAGACAGAACACGAGTTCTAGAACTTCACTGCACTTCTGACAGTAGTATCCGAATGCATTACGGCAAGCCAGTACGAATTTAGTTACTGAAAATGTGAAGTAAAGAATGTGATTTATAATTATGAGCTGGTACGCTTTGCGGAAGTGGAATATGTTTTTTCCCGATTAATGATGGAACCCGCTCGTTTCGGTGAAATCGTCGTTGCGCTATCATAGGTTGGTATTTCTTCATCGAGTCGCGTGGTGCTGGCACCAGGGTACCTGGGCCGAAGACCCTACCCCTCATCGAATATCATTAGTAGGTTTCTAACAATATGTATACAAAAAATAGCTTACATTAAATTAATAATAGTTTTTTTTATGATAATCTTAAATGGAGCAGTGCTCACTAGAGTAAGAAGTAAAAGAAGATATATACAATATTTACAAATTAAAGTCTCTACCTCAGCAGTGGTAATTATAATTAAATGTGCAGAAAGCCGAACGAGCTGGTGGTTCTGAAATAAAATACAGAATTAAGTAAGGAAAAGTACGCACTTTTGGTGTGACAAAATAGAGGTATAAAGGTTACAAAAGACAGTTGAATACAATAGTTCATCTATAGAAACACAGGAGAAAGAGCAGCAGATACAAAGAGGCACATTAAATACAGAGGAGATCGAATTATGGCATACAATCGTTGAGTATCGCCATGGGGCGATGGAAATTATTATCGTCATATATATCATAACTATACAAGGTGATGGAGGGATTATTTAAATTATATAATCCATCGAAAAAACGTCTGGCCAGGCGAACACAGAACGACCTGACCAGTTCAATTTTTAATTCTTCATGAATTTTAGCATTCCTAATGTACCATGGGGCACATACAATCTGTCTCAGAACACAGTTCTGAGCTGTCTGGAGTTTTGATCGAATGGACTTATTAGAATACGCCCATACCGGGCATGCATAACAAAGAATAGAACGCAACATGGTTTTGTAGATAAGCAACTTATTATCTATAGATAAAACACTGTTTCGAGCAATTAAGGGGTTAAGTGATGCTTTACGTGCTCGAAACTTTTTCAAACAACATGTAATATGTGGGTTCCATGAGAATCTTTTACTGAGGATCACCCCCAAATAAAGGACTTGCTTGGCCCAGGGGATGGTCTCTCCATAGAGTTTCAGCTGATTTGGAAATTTTTCTTTTTTGGTGAACAAAATTGCTGTGGTCTTGTCCACGTTGATTTTGACCTTCCATTTGGTCAGCCAAGTCTCAAGTAATTGTATGTGATTTTGTAATCGTTGGATTGCTGAACCAACAAATGCAGTTTGAGTCAGGATCGCAGTGTCATCAGCATACATTGCGAGTGTAGTGTTGTCTGTAGTGGGGATGTCGTTCACGTAGAGGTTGAATAAAGTGGGGCCCAAAAGGGACCCCTGGGGGACCCCTGCGAGAATAGCACGGGGGGATGAGAGTGTTCCAGAAACGTGAACAACGAAGTGTCTACCGGTTAGGTAGGAGTGAATAATGTTAGTGATGTGGCCTGGAAAACCCAGGTGGTGTAGTTTGTATATGAGGGCATCCAGCCATACCCGATCGAAGACCTTTGCTACATCTAAGAAGAGTCCTCCTGTAACTTTTCTGGTCTTCAGTCCACTGGAGATAAGCTCTACCACTCTGTAGAGTTGATGGGTAGTGGAATGCTTGCTTCTAAACCCAAATTGGTATGGGATGAGTAGATTTCTTTCATCAATGAAGTTTTGCATTCTCTTAAGTAGAACAGCTTCCAGGAGCTTTTTGGACAACAAGCTGATAGGTCTGTAGGACCCTGGCTCAGATGGAGGCTTTCCCGGCTTAAGGATAGGTATTACTTTGGCGAGTTTCCAGGACTCCGGAAAGTGCTGATGCTTGAGAATGATGTTGAATACTTTAGTAAGTAGCATATCGTTTTCTTAGGAAATCTCTTCATCATATTCCTGATTCATATTCGTGATTTGGTCATATCCAGGGCTTTTTCCATTTCTCATCATCATATTCTCATCATCATATTCGTGATTTGGTCGTATCCAGGGCTTTTTCCATTTTTTAGCGTTTTGATGTAACTGCAAACTTACGATGGCATGACCGAAATGGTGTTGTCTGTGTAGGGGCTTGGAGCAAAAGTGGAGTGAAAGCTAGAGATGAGATGTTCTGTTTGTGTATCACCTATGTTGTTAGTGCGAAACTGAGATTCCAGATGCAGCGCTAAAATTTCTGCTTTCTCAGTTTAAGTGTAGTGGATCCTGTCAGGGCCTTTAAGGGGCGGAAGGTTGGTATTCGTTGTAATGCACAATTCTTAATCTGTTAAATTTTTGAAAATAAATTGTGAGTGGTATTTACATATTAACGCAACCATTTTGTCCAAATTTGGCGACCTTTTCACAGATGAAAAGGTAAAAGTTGCTTATTGAGTGGAAGATGATATCTTAAGGATATTTTTTTCAGAAAGATTCCGAAGTCGGTAAACAGTATCAACATATGAAAATAAAACATATTTTAGCAATTTAAAATAGTAATTTGAATTATTAAATAAGGATTACTAACTACATTCAAAAATAAAACAATTAACGTCTTCTTAAAAGGACTTTCTGTAATTTTTTTCACGCTAATCTTCTCCCGAAGTACACAGCGATCTATGTTCGCTTAAAAAACATCAGAAAATTGCGAAGACTCGGCTTCGAGCAATTCTCGGCAACGGCGGCTATCTATAAAAGGCATTTCCTCGTTGTTCCCTTCAGAAAACTTTCAGCAAAGTTATGTATCTCTGCCAAATTCTACTTCAGTTTCTTCCGTTGTTGGCGAATTCTCCAAGCTCATATTTTAAAACTAAGAGTGAAACCTTTTCCCAAGGGCTATAGAGACCAATTGTTTCTTAAGTTAGGGCCATTTAGTCCGCTATTTTAACAGAAAGGAGTAGAAAAACAAATCAACAAGGTCTTACACCTCTTACTCCATACTAAAGTGTAAATTTTAAATTTTCATTATTTACTGATATAGCCTGAGACATATTTAAAGTAGTGAACTTGCGGAACATATATATCCTAACCACCTGGAAAACATTAACGCAAAAAATACCACGATTTGTTTATAAAAACAACTGGAACTTGAAATACAGCAAAAAAGAATGCATACAAAAATGGTTGACTGAAGGATTTTTACAAGCGTTTTCCTGGCGCAAAACCTTTTAAGGTTATGTGCGCCGAAAAACATGTCAAAAAAAAGTTTCACAAACGCAACATACAAACAAGAACAAATTTAAAACTTTATGGCACTTTTAAAACGAACGATGAGAGAAAATGATGAATTCTTATGAAATATGAATAAAAAACACAAAGTATGATACATTAAAATTACAGCATTAAAATTTCAAGTTGACATTAAAAAGAAGTCAAATTAAACAATAAAAACCCGTCTCTTTTAGATAATCAAACAAATTGTCATTTACCTCTTTCCCGACAATACGGTCAAGAGGCAAGTCACAGTAGTTAAAATACTTTAAACGAAGTTGGTTAAAACCAGGACATTCAATTAAAAAATGACGCACGGACAAAACACTATTGCAACTTGAACAAAGAGGCTCACTCACCGCCTTCAAAAGGTATCTGTGCGTGACTCGTGAGTGACCAATTCTTAAACGAGTTAGCAAAACTTCTTCCCTACGGTTTCTAATGGTCTCCCAGTTTTCTACTTTACTTTTTACATTCCTCAGCTTATTTAACAACAAACCACCCCAAAATAATTGCCATTTATTTAATATTTCTTGTTTGATGGCAGTTTTAATATCACTGTAAGGGACAAACTCGTTCAATAAAACAGTTGCAGACTTTGCTGTTTCGTCTGCCAGCTCATTCCCTTTTATGCCTACATGGCCAGGTACCCAGCAGTAAAAGATCTCATATCCACACCTTTTTAATTTTCGGTGTAAACATAAAATGTCAGCCAGCAAAGGATTTCGGTTATCAGTAAAATTCACTAATGATTTTAGGGCACTTAATGAGTCGGAATAAATTATGAATTCTTTCTGGGATTGTTTTGAGATAAAAGTTAGTGCAGAGTACAGAGCAGTCAATTCAGCAGGCACTTAATGAGTCGGAATAAATTATGAATTCTTTCTGGGATTGTTTTGAGATAAAAGTTAGTGCAGAGTGCAGAACAGTCAATTCAGCGCTAAATATTGAGCAGGCATTATGTAATCGCTTCCCGTCAGCTTGGTTTCGTACTGCGAACGATGCTCCTACATGATTAGCTGATTTTGACCCGTCTGTATATATGGGAAACAAAAGCTCTGTATTCGTCCCTGTGTTCTAAAAACAATTGCCTGTATATTTTCTCATTTGTGTCTCTCTTTTCAAAGTGTTGAAATACCTCCAGAAGCTCAATTTGTGGGTGATCCCACGGTGGGATTTCTAGATGCTTTACTGGCTGGACCTTCACGTCTGATAAGAAATAACTTTCTAACAGTGATTCACATCTTTCGAAAAATGGGAGAACGTTATGATTACGTGCAGAAAATAGAAATTTATAATTCTCATCAAGCTTACAGATCTGGAGAGGATGATTAATTTGTGAATTAATAAAGAAATACTGCTGCAGAGACAACTGTTCACGCATTAACTCAAGAGCTGGTTCGTAACAATCAACATACAGGCTTTGGATAGGAGATGTCCTGAAAGCTCCAGAACAAATTCTCAGAGCCTGATGATGAATAGGATTTAGTTTTAACAGAGTTGAAGGCCGTGCGGATCCATAAACAACTGAGCTATAGTCTAAACCAGATCGAAGGAGCGCTCTATAAATACGAAGTAAAGAGCAACGCTCTGCACCCGAGGAAGTATTCGCCAAGACTTTTAGTAGACTTAGAGATTTTAAAAACTTCTTCCGCAAGTACTGGACATGAGGAAGGAAGGTAAGCTTTCGGTCAAATAGCACTCCTAGAAACTTTACTTCTGATGTAACTGGAATCTCTGATCCATGAAGATACAGCTCTGGTTCAAGATGAAGACCACGCTTTTTACAAAAGTGCATACAAACAGTCTTTTCTTTTGAAACACAAATCCTTGTTTTTCAGACCATTTCTGAATTTTGTTAATGGCAATCTGCAACTGTCTCTCAACATATCTCATATCTGCACCATAGCAATTTATATCGAGGTCATCAACGTACAATGATCCTGAAACCGTAGGGGGAAGTTCCTTTAAAACAGAACTTATTTTTAAACTAAACAAAGTCACACTTAAAACGCAGCCTTGAGGGACACCCTCTTCTTGTTGAAAGACATTTGACAAAACAGAGGCAATCCTCACTTGGAAAGTTCTTGACTTTAAAAAGGTCTGGATGAAAATTGGTAGGTTGCCACGCAAGCCATTAGCATGAAGGTCCTGCAAAATACCATATCACCATGTCTTATCGTAAGCCTTTTCGATGTCAAAGAAAACGGCAACAAGATGGTTTCGTTTAATGAAGGCTTTACGAATAGATGTCTCCAATAGGAGCATATTATCTATGGTCGTTCTTCCTTTTCTGTAACCGCTCTGATCAGGGGAGATTATGTTACATTTTTCCAGATAATAGACTAGGCGGCAGTTTACCATTTTTTCAAATAGTTTGCAAATACAGCTTGTAAGCGCGATGGGCCTATAGTTCGAGGGATTCTTCGGGTTTTTCCCAGGCTTGGCTATGGGAATGACAACAGCTCTCTTCCATGCATTGGGGAAATTATGTTCCTTCCAAATTCTGTTATATAGGGCAAGAAGGGTAATCAATGACTTACAGGGAAGATGCTTCATTTCATATCTCACACCATCTAAACCCGGTGACGTACTATGTGTCTGCATCAAAGCTGTTCTCAGCTCGGGGAGTGTAAATTCTTTATTATGTGGTTCGGAATCGGTAGAGTTAATGCTATGGGATCTTTCTCAGAACGTAGCTTGAGAGTAAGAAATGCTGGCGGATAGTTACTGCTGCTAGAAATGGCAGCAAAATTCTCGCCAATAAGGTTTGCGATTTCTTCTGTTGTGCTAATTACTCGGCCATCTCTTTCAGAAATGAAAGAGACTGTCTTTATACAGTCCGCATGCTTTTCTAACTTTTTCCCATACGCGTTTACTTTTTGTAGAGGATGTTATTCCAGACACGTAGGACATCCATGAGTCCCTCTGGCTTCTCACTCTTCTTGCATTTCCTTTAGCTTTTTTGAAAGCAATAAGGTTTGACAAGGTTGGGTATTTATGAAAAATTCCGCAAGCTTTCCTCTGTTGTTTCAGTGTATCTCGACACTCACTGTTCCACCCCGGTTTTGTGTACTTGGCAATTTTCGTTGATGTTATTGGAATAAATACAGTAGCTGCCTGAATAATAACGTCCGTGACTGCTTTCACAGCGTCATCGATTGGCGCATCTTTTACCATCTCTTCTGTGATCTTTGCACAAGACGAGAAGAGCTCCCAGTCTGCCCTAGAAAGTATAAAGCGGGAGGGTGTTTTCATGGGATTTAATCTTTCTCGTGTGATGGATATAAAAATAGGAAAATGGTCGCTATTATAAGGATAACTGCCAACATGAAAGGTGGAAAATGGCAAAAGAGATGGAGAACAGATGGCAAGATCAAGAGCGTGAAAGGTCCTTGTAGGCTCATGGAAGTACGTATTCTGCCCGTTATTGAGGAGGCAAAGGCAATGATCTTCGATCATTTGCTCTATTTGTCTGCCTCGAGGGTTTCTGTCCTTGCTTTCCCAGAGTGGACCGTGTCCGTTTAAGTCTCCTATTAAGATAAAAGGTTTAGGTAGTTGCTCTATGAGGTCATCTAAATCATACTGATTGATATGTTGATTTGGAGGCAAATACACGGAATAGATTGAAATTAAGCTTCGAATGTTTACTTGGACAGCAACAGCTTGGAGACCTGCGTTTAAAGATATTGGATTAGAGGGATAGTCAAGTGAAGTAAGGAGGGCAACACCTCCGTTCACATGCTCACCAACTAAATTGTCTTTTCCTGTGAGGCAGTACCTCCGAAGCTTTGGCTGTTGAAAAGGTTTTAGGAAAGTCTCTTGAATTGCCAAGCACACAGGGGGGTGTAAATCTATCAAATCTTTAATATTATCGAGATTTTTGTAGAAGCCGCGACAATTCCATGAAATGAGGATGGCCATTATATTTTATCTTTGTTCTTTCGGTGCTGTTTTTTTATTTTCGTGGAAGCAGATGTTTCGGGATATTCAGTCCCTCTTCCACATCCATCACAGAATCCACGCCATCTGAACTTAGGTTCCCAGAGGAACTCACACTGGGATTTCTGACAGTTTTTAAATTTCTCTTTGTTTCTTTGTTCTTGTCAGTTTGGTTATCTTTCGTTTCTTTGTTATGTTGAGGTTTAAATATTGATACTATCGGTTTCTGCGTTTTGTTTCTTTCTTCATTTCCTGTTTGTTTGGTAAACCTATTGCTGTCTGCGTGGCTACTGATTTATAGGATTTTAATGCACCAGCATACGACAATTGTCGGGGATTCGCATCTGCGACTAGCTTCCTTGCTTCGGCATAGGTTATATTTTTAGTTATTTTCGCTGTCTGCACCTCTTTTTCGGATTTCCAATTTGGACATTGTCGTGAGTATGCAGTGTGGCTTTCTTTGCAGTTTGCGCATAATGGTTCAGCATTGCAATTTTCGCTGTCATGGCCTTCCACAGAGCAAAGTGCACATGTGATTTTGTCACGACAGGATATTTTCGAATGACCAAAGCGCTGGCACTGAAAACATCGCAAAGGGTTCGGTATGTAAGGTCTTACGGGGCAGTACAAGTACCCAGCCTTAATACTTTTAGGTAGATCAGGGGACTTGAGCGTCAGGATTATATGCTTTGTATTAATGAACTGACCCTCTTGACGCACTTTGATCCGCCTGGCTGCACACACATTTTGGTCAGACAACTCAGAGACTATTTCCTCTTCTGAAACAAAAAGGAGGTCCATCTCTGAGATAACACCACGAGAAAAATTTAGTGTTTTATGTGCTGACACTTTAACATCGATTTGTCCAAGTTTGTTCAGCCCAAGGAGTGTTGTTGACTGAGTAGCAGATACAGTTTGCACAAGAAGATCTCCAGAGCGCAATCGTTTGATGTTCTTCGGTTCCCCAACTGAAGCTTGGATGTACTTTTGAATTAAAAATGGTGACAGCTTTTTGAGATTGCCGGTGAGGTCATTTATGACAATAAATGGACTTGCTGCATTTAAATCTAGGTTTCCATTTCCACTTGTGTTTACTCGTTTTGATGCATAATTATGTTCATTTGTATTTGTTAAGTTTGTAGAAGCCATATTGAAAAGAAGTTTAAATTCGGACCCGGCAGCCCCACCCACCATGGAGTCCAACAAGGGGACGCAGAGTCCTGCGCCAGGGATAACCGGGTCTATACGCAATCTGAAGCCCCACAGTCAGCTTTCCCGAAAGCAGGAACTCACGAAAGCTTATCCCCAAGCCACTGACACAAAGACTAGTGACCAGCCGATTGACACCCGTGAGGACGACAAGGTGCCTCCCGTTTAGCTGAAGCAGAGGCCAAAGCAGTGTGTTGGGGACAGTACCTCGCCCTTCAACTACCAGGACCCTCCTTTCCAGCGACACGGGTCTCCATGCACGGCAAACACGTGGACAGTTTTCTCGTCATTCGAAAACTGAACACAGGGGCTGCTCCAGAGTCTCATAACGAGCCCCAACCTCCGAAGAGGCAAACCACGAGGGAGAAAGGAAAGATAGAGGTCACAGTTCAGAGGACTGGAGACGGAAAAGAGGACAGATCAATGGGGCTCCAGGATCGTGACACCCATCTCATCAAGAAGATGACCCCCTGAAGGGCTAGGGTACCTCGGGATTGCCACACCCGTACTCACAAAAGTGAGCCCCTGAGGGGCATTAATCAAATGAAAACCCAAAAGATTCACATCACTACCTATTTACCAGGCAGCAGTAATGACTACATCAAGGGTTTTGATTCGAAAGGCTTGGAGTTTCGTGATATGTGTCTTAGCTGCGGTTACCCCAGATGAGATACGCGTACTATATAAGTCTTGAAATTGAGGTATAGAAAAAAGTTTAATTTTAAATATGCAGATGTCTCTTTCCCAACTAATAAAGGAAATAATTGGGAATTTACTATCTTTGTAGTTTTGCGAGTTTACACATTGTGACACCTTCACAGTAATTTCGAATTTAAGATATCTCCTTGGTACTTATACTCTATAGAATGTAGTCCTAGGGAAACAAGCATTATAATATGGTAAGGTAAAGTAGTGCAGACATTGAAATTATCATAGCAGCACTTTTATAGACATTAATTTTGATTTCGCCGAAAATGGTAACAGATAATTGAATTGTGAGAGTCGAGCTTGGATGGCTGTGTCATCTGCATACAGTAAAATGGTGGTCTGGTTTTTTGAGATTGCAGCAAAGCACGCTAGGGCTATCTGCCTAACGGAAGGGAAGCCTTCGTGGAGAACTTTCTAAGGGAACTGGCTTGTATACAAGTTAGACACGGGGGAAACGCTCATGCAGCCAACCTGTTCGCCTAGAATGGAACTTAAGTCGGAACTACCAGTGTTGTGGGACCTTATCGATAGCCCTTTGGGGGTGCTAGAGCGATATTAGGTGATCTTGGTATGTCATTCATACAGTGATTGAACAATTCTCCAGAGGACTTAAGAATGACATTTTAAGTACACCGACAAGAATTGGAAGAAAAGTATTAACTCTCGCAGAAAAGAATCTTTTATTGAGTTGCGTATAAATAACACGGAGCAACTGAGCCAAAAAGTCGCATGAGGTTGATTACGACTGCTATAGGTCAGTTCCTGTCAAATGCTTTGGCTACATGAGGGGTTCTCGACAAGGGAGGAATTTCTCATAAGGGGGAATGGTATTCATCAACATTTTCTACACTTTTTGCTGTTTAATGTATAAAAACAAGTTTAAAATAATCTAAATTTAGATTATAAGTATTGTTGCGTGCGTACGGGTTCGTAATGGATTGAATTAGCAAGTCATTAAACAGTTAATAAAATTTATTCTTTTCACAAAAAATAACAGAACTCAATTCAAAACAGAGAAAGTTAATCCAGTCTCACAGCGAATTCGCTACAGTCAACAACAGCATTAAGTAAAGAAACCAACCAGTTTGCTTAAGACAACCGCAACTGAACTGAAATGTTTTTAATCTGGCTTTTATAAGCTTTCAATTAATCAATTTATCACGAAAACTTGCTCGTAAAATCTATTTTCTCCATTTTTCTGGATAGCAAAACAATACTATTACGAGATATTTATTTATTAAGTATTAAATGCACGCGGTGTAGTATTTTTACTTTTCCGACGTAGCTTTCTATTCAAATTCGTCTGCGTTGCACGGGAAAGTAAAACAATTTTAATTACAATTTTATTAAAATACCTAAATAAATACAAAATCCGTAACAATATTTTTCGAGTTTTGGAAAGGAAGGCGGCAAGGATCCGCTGGTAATGATGAAATGTTAAAAGGGTTAAAACCACTGGGCTCTATCAAGAAATAGGGCGTCAGTCAATATTGTATTTCCAAAGCCTTAATGAATGAAATCCACTGTCCGCAGCGATTCCTCCGTAGTGCAGTGTTTCTGTAGGAAACCAAACTGTTCTTCAGTAAGGATTTTTTTTTTCGTTCTGGAGAAAACCATTAACGAGCTTAAATTTTACAAATTCTTACATCTTTGATAAGAAAGCCAGAAGCTAAGTCTGAAATTCTGTGTGTTTGAATGGCACTGTCCAGGTTTTGGAATAGGCGCAATAAATTCACGCTTCCATTTTACAGAAAATAGCTATGCAATAACATAAAGCATTATTATAGAAAAATGGTTCCAATTTTTTATAGTACTAACACTACTTGAACTATTATCTTGGACTCCAGATAGGGGAATTCAGCTGCCTATAATCAATAACTAATTTGCCATGATATGGTATCGTTGCGTTGTACGGGCACCCGTGGATTTGGAGTAATTGACGACGACACTTGATGAAGAATTCGAACAAAATTTATTCGACAATATTACACAAAAGAGTTTCAAAGGCACGTTTACTGTCGTTGGAAAACTACGATAAAAACGTTGAAACAATAAGCAACACAGCTTTCAGGCTACACGGCAAAACACTAAAGGACAACTCTCGACTCGGTTCGGTCGCTATTGAGCTAATCTCTGAACTCAAAACACTGCTACTGAACTCAACATACTACTCTAATGAATTCCAGATACTCTCCTCCGTATATGGGGAGAGTATATATAGCTTTAGGCTGCCTTCGAGAACATTCTCTGGAAAACTGGTAAGAATTCGTTCTAGAAATGTTTCTCGTTCCGTCTATGGCATATCGCCCAGTATGTCGTCAAATGGCCTATTTTGCGCCAAATTTGGCAACCCTAAGCTATCTTTCCCCCAGATGGGCATTTCGTAACACTACATATGCTGTGGTACCTTAGCATCCGAGTTTAATGACAATCGCAATGAAATCCGCAAATGTGAACTTTCGTACACAAAATCTACAGAAGCATCTCCCAGAAACTATGGACTAATGCTGGAGATGGCACATCGCAATAAACACCACAAAATAATCTATAAAGGGGATATAAGATATAATCTATAAAAAAATATAAGTTACAGTTATACAAATTCTCTGCACAATGCAGTGCATATCAAATAGTGGGCAAGGCTTAAATTCTTAAGTTAGGTGTAGGTAGAGTTTTATGTTTTTTGAATATGCGAATTTAATTTTTACAAAAATTAAAATTATAGTCTGAACAAAAAAAAAAAAAAATTAAAATCATTTTTTATATTTAAATTACGTAACTGTTTAGTTCTCTCAATATTAACTTTCTTGGTAATATTTGATCGGGAAGGCGTGGGCAATAAAATGTCCCAGAAAGGCGTGTTGGATTCCAAATGAACTCCGTAGTGCAGTGTTTCTGTAGAAAACCAAACTGTTCTTCAGTAAGGATTTTTTTTTCGTTCTGGAGAAAACCATTAACGAGCTTAAATTTTACAAATTCTTACATCTTTGATAAGAAAGCAAGAGGAATATTGTGGGATGCCCTCTAAGAGAGGTGGTAATGAAACTATTGCAAAACCTTGTGATTCTGTTTATCACGCCTACTGCAGCCCTAATGGAACAGGGATAGGTCGTTCGGTACTGATAATGCCGGGATATCGCTTAATAGAAGCAACTTATCCGGCTCAAGACAAGTCCCACCATAACAGGTGTCAAAACAGTATGAAAGCTGGACCAACGGTAAATGCATCTGAGTCAAGGTAAGAGGGGACTGATCACCATGACGTCACACAGTAGAGAATGTATAGACCAGTACGCAGACTTGATGGAGAGACTGCGCAATCGAAAGTGATGTTTGCATTATGCAAGAGAATAATCAAAATCCGAGCAATCTACAATTATATACAATACATAAACAAATACTATGCCATAATGTGAGGCAAATAATCAGAAATAGCAAAATACAAAATAATAAATATATATAACAAAAATGCAGATACAATACAAGAAGCTAAATAAGCAGCATAATCTGACAGCTAAATTTACACAAGTTACGTCGGGAAGTTTGCATTTTTGGTGACGTGGGCTGCGAACAGAGATAAAATGCCAATGATTAAAAATTTCGGCGTGCCTATGGTTCAAAACCATGTACCTCCACATCATAAATAATAAATAGTGAGCAGAAATAGGAAAAATGCATAAGTGTTTAACTTGATGCTGAATAGAGGGAGCCACAGGCTCGAGAAAGGTTAGGGATAGCGAGCAAAATAAAACTTAAACATCGTTAATATTTTTATAAGTTTTAAGGATTTTTAAATTTTTGTACTAGTATTTTCACGTAGAGAATATAATTCCACTTTTTCTCAACTGATGGTGGGAGGCAATTAATTATTTTCTTGTTTTTCTTAGTTTCATCTCTTTTACTTTGCCCTCATTTTTAAAATTATGTTATAAATTTATATGCTATGCTATATAGCTATTGGAATTTCTACTCTAGATGTTCGGTTATTGCAAATTTTCATACATTTTGTCCAACCATGATTTAGAACAAAATATTTTTACAATACCGTGCTATAAAAGAATTTCTCAAACGGTATTAGATCGAAACCATAGTGCAGCAATGGCTTTTTTTCCTTAAAAATCACAACAATATCCCACTTCAGGATCTAATTCTTATTGTCCAAAAGAAGTCACAAGATTATTCAAAATATTCCATAAGATGACAATTTTGATGAGAACTCGATCTCATACGATATCATAGAACAATCATTTCAGTAGCACAGAGTCGAACAGACAATTATGGTTGAATGATAGCAGAAAATTTAAAATTAAAAACAGAAGTTAATTAAAAACTGTCCGATCTAAGGGGAGACGAGGAAAATCCCCACGGAAATATCCTTCTATGATCTTCTATGATCAATTGTTAAAAATATGCAAGTATATTATTATGGGAAATACGTCATCAATCGCTAAAATATGCAAGTATATTATTATGGGAAATACATGATCAATCGCTAAAAACCTGCACGTATATTCTTATCACGGATCTTCTGTAATAAATGGCGTTCATGCCAGATCTTAAAAAAAATTTATCCGATGCCTACTTCTTTTTAAATCATTCTGTTTTCTATAGTTACACGTAACTGTAAAAAATAGAAGATGTAACTGTAGAAAACAGAGATTAGGATAAACAATGTGACTATCGGAAAGGACTATGAGAAAGAATCCTCGATTATCTATCTAACCAGAAAGATGACGCCATACAAGACTTACTGAAGGAAAAAAGCTTTACTTAGGATTTATACTCGCGCCGCGCTGCCAGTGTTCAGCTGACGTATCTGCTCGGCCACTGGTGGGTGTCTGTCATTTAAAGAAACGTTTTAGCGCAATAAAAATAGAGTAAGAAAATTTGCACGATGAATGATTCTAAGAGCAACGTACCAGTTGCATAAGCATTTTCCTTATGGTCATGCATATTCAATCGTTTTATCAGGATATGCAATTCTTCTTGCTACGTTCCACCAGATTATCTTAAATAGAAAAGGCACATTTACTTT
>KK118995.1:14692-32747 GCA_000611955.2 Stegodyphus mimosarum
ATTCTTTAATTTCAGAAATTTTTTGTCAAACGTTTATTTGTTTTGTTAGTTCAGAAATTTTTTGTTGTTTGTTTTTTGTTGTTTCAGAAATTTTTGTTAAATTTTTGGTTTGTTTTTGTTAACATATTTTGTTTGTTTGTTTGTTAAAATTTTTGTTAATTTGTGTTTAAACCACCTAAGATTGCTCCAGTAATTCCTGTGTTCCCAGGGAAAAAAATAAATATACTCTAAATGAAAACATTACAAAACCTTGACGACCAGTGTACGAAGAACCTTATAAAGATTCTTGATGTTTCTTTAGCTAATAATGTTATCTTAAATTTTGTAAAACTCTAATACACCAAACTTCCATGCAATAAAAGACAACGCGATAAACAGCAGCCTTACGAAATTCCAATTTACCGCGGTGCATTTTAATTCATCGTAATGCAAACCCTAATGGATATGTTAAGGGGAATGCTTTGACGCGGCGGTTGATGAGATGAACTATTCGAAGTGACTCGTTGTAGGTAATGGTTTCCATTTAGTGCAAAGTCATATTAAGTAATGTCGATATATAGCATTCCCTCTATTAGGGATGCCATATTGCTCTATGATCTCTTAAGTGCCATATGTCATTTAATTCATTATTTCAGTGCCTGTAAATGAATAACCTCTCGCAAGTCATTTAAAAGAAAGCACTGTTTGTCGGAGATTTCTAGAGTGGGGAGAAACATCGGATAAAGATCCTGTTTGAATTTGCAAGTATTCATTAAATGTGCATTTAAACGTTTCTTTTAACATCGTTTATTTTTGGTATTTTCATACCTTTCTAGAAAACGGGGATCCAGGCTTTATGGCTGCCAGTATGCAACCAAGGCCGAGGTGGTAAAGTCGATGAACATTGGTAGTTCGGTTCGAGGTTCGAATTCCGCGAATGGGTTGGCTGCATGGGCGTTTTCTTGGTTTTCCCCATGTGTAACGTGTTAATACAAGCCCGTATCCTTTAGAACGTCCTCCACGAAGGCATCCCTCCCCTTAGGAAGATGGCTCTCGGGGCTTTACCGTAATCGCAAAAATCAAATCAAACCAACCAGTATGTGACCACTAGTGATTTTTTTGTTTGGTGGTAAAGAAGGCACCGGTTTGTGGCAACTGCCGGTTTGCGCCGGTTGATGGTGTTTGGCGGTGACATGTGACGGTATGTATAATGTACAGTTATTAATTAATTCTTAGTAATTATACATATATATACATTAAGCCTTAAACCCCTTCCGAATTATTGTATGCATGAAGATCACGATAAATTGTAACTGGGGGTAGGCATTTGTATCACCGTGCTGCCGGTGTAGATATTTCCTAACTGGATAAAATTTCTGAAATTTCATTTGTTAAAAGTTAGTAATATTGGCATATATGTAAAATAAATGCATTTTTATAATGTGTACAGTTTTCCCATGTTACACGAAAACAGAGTATTTTATGAAACTTCCGTTCATTAATCTATGCTGGCATTTTGAAATACATGTAGGTTTCTTCTGTCGCGTAAAGTATTCTATCCTACGAAGCTTTCATTCACTTATAAATACCCTTTACAAATATGCATATATATAGAGAGAGAGATTTCTTCTACAAAATGAAAATATAGCATTCTATGAAACTTCATTTACTTACAAATGTTGTGATATATGCAGTTTCTTCCATAATTCTATTGTGCAGTATTTTATAAAACCTTCATGCATTAGAAAATACTCTTTGATTATGTTGTTGCAGTTCATTCAAATGACAGGATACTTGCTACCTAGTGCATTTGTCGGCAATAACCAAAATTTAGCGTTAATTTAGCCGCCCCATCACGGACAACTTCGCTCCGGGTACGCCCCAAGTAGTGACCGAAATACACACGCACGCATGAAGAGAGAATGTTATCCTAACTTTTAATGAAGAATATTCCACGGGAGAATCCAAAGATCTTCATTGCTCTTCTCAGCCACCAACCTCTCGAGCGAAGTTTCGGTTCGACAGTATTTTATGCTCCCCATGCCGCAAAAGCACTAACTTTTACAAGCATCCCTTCCGTTTCCACGTTTCGAACCCGAGCCAAACGCAATAGCAATAGGCTTCTCCACCACCATGCCAGCACAGAAATATGCCTCCTCTTCTATACGAAAAGAAGTACTGTTAGAAATTTTCATTCATTTATAAATGCTGTTTTGTAATGCATACAGATAATCTCTGCAGTACAAATATACATTAAAAACATTTTCTAAAACGTTCTATAAATTCAGTATATTCTATAAAACAGTCTTTCATTTTTAAATGATGTTGCATAATGTATATAGCTATGCCTTACTGCACAAAAATAAAACAATTCACAAAACTTATATTCATCTAACACTTTTCTTTCAATTTACTTCACAAAATTATACTACTCAAAACAAGTATTTATCTTAAATAGGAATATTTTTTTTATGAACGAATTATTTTAAATATAATTTCAATTAGTAATATACAATAAATAATTTGTTATATAAATTTTAAAACTTTCATAAAAGTTAAGTTGGAACACTAACGAATAAACAATTTACTAAAATCTAAAAGAAGTTCAAACTTTAAAAGTAAAAGCAATTTCTCACAAACTAAAGCATTAAAATGTTCAAGAAAATCATTTCTGAGTATAATTTGGGTACGTCAGACTTCACCAGCTGTAACGGAAAGCAATAGAATATCGCTTTATTTTTTATTTATATTGGCAAGTCCTTTCACAGCCTTCAGAAAACGCGAGGATGTTCTTTCACTAGTTCATCATGTTCCTGAAACATCGCCATTTGTCTGAAATAATCCACAGGAAACAGAATATAAAAAAACAATAAAGAAAAATGGATGCATTATCCAAATAACAGGAAGAAAATTCCATTAAACCATTAGAGAGAGAGAGAGAGTAAGAGAAGGCGAGGCTAGAGCCACACGCTATCATGGTCTGTCAGCTCATGGGTCTCGTCTGATCACGCAACACGCAAATACAGCCATCTTGGCGCACGTGCACATTTTTATTTCCCCTCCGGTACACCCTTCATGCTCACCTATCTTTGGTTGCATTGAGATTAGCCCATGATTTGTTTTTGTCCTTTTTTTCTGCTTTGAATACTACATTTCTTTGAACTTAAACGTGGACTTATCCCGTTTGATGGCATGTATTTCGTGATGACTTTCACTATTGCTGTTTTGTTTTCTGTTTTTGGCAATGGTTTTATCGATACTTTGCTTCAGACATGTAACAGAGTTATAAACGCAAATGGTTCATGACAGATGGCTTGCTATCTGGTTCTCGCACTTGGCCTTGCTGATTGGCCTGTCACGGAGAAGGAGGATTACTGATGGCATCTGACTGTCATTAATAAAGGTTTTCCTGAGGGATATGGGAAATGAGCTTGATGACATAATGGCTCCTAAAAAAGCGAGGTGATTCAGATTTGTTTAATAATGTCAACATTTTAACAATGAGATAGAATTAAATAGAAGATTCTGCCGGTTTCAATTATGCAGTTTAATGTGTTCTTATTTGTTTTTCCTCCTTACTTTATTATTTTATTTACCTTTGTACCAGAGATTAATGTCCGAAATGAGTGCCGGAGTGCTATGGAAAGCTGTAATGAATGTTGAAGATAATTAAATGAATAAAATAATTATAAATATGAAGATAATTACTTTATGGTTTAAATTAAATGAAATGTAAAGATATAATCACAAATTATAGTAATATAATAACATAATTATATATTATATAATAAAATTATAGTATATAAATTAATGGTAATTAATGGAATAATAAATTTTCTAAGAGCAAAGTGAAATAAACAAATAAAAGTTGACTAAACTAAAGACTATGAAAAGATGGAGGATAAAAGAATGCGTTCGAATAGCATCCTCAGCTATCAGAGTGCTTTCTTATTTTGTTTTCTAGTTCATTTAAAGCATTCTTGAGAGGAAAAAGTCGTAAATAGTCCTTTTCTTGAAAAGAGAGCATTTCGAACTTTCTCCTCAGGCGTCAAAGTTTCCTGCATATGCTTTAAATGGAGAATGAGGCATACATTTAGTAGATTGTATTGCTACGTGTGCACGGGTTCGTAATGTATTGAATGGGCACAGAACCAATGATAGCATGATAAAATTTGTTGTCTCAAAAGCAACACTTTACAGTTACAGCTTTTCACAAAGGTCCTCTTACAGCTCTTCTCTGTATGATAGAGTACAAAAAGTAGTTACCACTTCAGACTACTAAGAGGATTAAACACAAGACAATATACATCGCCCAGTGCCTAAGCTCACGGATGATCTCTCAAAACTCCGAGCTAAATTTTGAACTCCAATCTGAGCTAAACTGATGTTCTCTCGCGCCTTATACAGTTTTCTCCTGTCCGCCGAGAAATTTTCAATACTTTGGATTTCTTGAAATTGCTGAAAGGCATTTACAGTTACAGCTACATAGTGATGTATACAGTTGCAGTTATACAGGCTCCAGAACAATGGCTACGTTTGGCGATTTCTTTCCAAATTTAGCGAAAAACATTAGTTGCCAGAATCATGGCCAGCTTAGACCTATATCACCAATGAAGTTTTTTCTGTAACCTTATTTTTCCTTCGAAATTTCACACTCTTGAGGTCTTTATGTTACATTATAAGGTATTCCTCCCGCCTTCTTAGCATGCCTTCGTGGTGTAATGGTCAGCGTGCTCGGGGCGTATTCGAGAGGTCCGTGGTTCGAGTCCCGGTGAGGGCATTGCTCGTTTTTCACGTCTCTCAATCTGTATCAAAACAGATATTAAACTTTTATGTATAATTTCGCTAAAATTATTTACACATACTTATATATATATAGCATATAAAATTCGTAACAATATTTTTACTAACTATTAAAAGAAATATTGCATTGTTAACAGAATTTTGTTTATTTTACGAGTTTGTATTACAATAAACTATATATTATCTTTATTGGGGGATCTGCGAGTATTATGATTTCACTCAAAAATTTATAATTTACCATAGATGGACTCGGCCTTTCCTTTCCTTTTTCTACTATTGCCGTGTGTAGCTTGCAGAAAGCAATCTGTATACCGGCTATCTTGAAATACTAAGAACACCGGAAGTATAGAAAATGCATGAGTGTGCTCGGAGGACAATATGCAACGTGTAAGAGGGCTATGTGACTCCTTTGTCCCATGAGGCAGTAAAGGTATCTGATAGGTTAGCTGGACTCGGTAAGCTCTTAACTAGTTTACGCAAATGCAACTGAACGTTTTTGAGCATATGAATTATAATTTTATCTTCTAGTTCCAATTTACATTTGTGATGAAACCCTTGTTGTCTGTGGGAATATAAGTGCTAAAAAACGTCCGAAATTTGTCGATGTTGCCATCACTTTATGTGAGAATTATAATGAGATTATTTAGACCATTTTAATTTCACTCAGAAAAAAAAAAAGATTTTTGTCATATTGCTTGAGGTAACAAAGCAATAAAAGCAAAATAATGTTATTTAATTAATTATTTTAGTTTTGCAGCACAAGTGGTATTAAAAATTTCTTTCGAATTTTAATTTTGACTTCCGGAATCCTTAGAAGAGTTAATTAGAACTACGGGTCTTTGTGAAACACTGTTTCAAGACCAGTTTCAGAGCATTGGAACCACATTTTTTTCGAAGTCAATCCTGAAAAAGATAATTTTATTGACCACATCTGCTCAAAGAAAACTTTCTAACCTTGGTGTGGTTTGGTTTATGTAACTACAGCTAAGCACACAAGATTTTTATTCCAAAATGATTCGAAGCACGATTCATTTTTCATTCGAGTCTGTTGCTATTCCACAAAATGTAAACCTTTCAAATTTAATCTGTGTGTTAAAGAAGAAAAAATTAAGTTATTTAAAACAATAGAGACAGTTCTAAAGAATAGTATCCTTTTACCTTTGAATATGATTTAGTTTAATGAAATCATTTAATCAAGGACATATCTAATTAAAAACATAAAATAATTTTATACAATTACGTTATATATTTTTTTACCTTTCAAATGTATTTTTAGTACAAAGGGGCAATTTACCCAGAAGGACTATTAATTTCGTTTTGGCATTCTGCGTCGATTTCCTAAAAGCGTTGTTTCACTTTTCAAATTGTTGCCGCCAAATTTTATCGCCCTGTATTATATTTAAAGAAATTAAATAATTGAGAATCTGCATATATGTATGTATGCTTCTCCCAATGTGATAAAATAAGGGTACTTAGAGCCATCAGATTGTGAATATTGAAAGTTTCCACCCGAATATGGGCATCTGGAAGCCAAATTTGGAATTTGTTTTATTATCGATTTCATATTTTGTAAAACTTGAACGAAATTTTGCTCAACAAACTCAAGAATTTCAAAGCTAGCAATGGCAGTGTTGTACAGAAAAAACATTTTTGCCTCCAGCGCAGGAGACTGTGTATCGGAAGTTCTAAAGATATGTTCATTTAAAATTATTTTGCGATATTGCTCTTGAACTGAATTTTACGGTTTAAGTGTGAAAAATATGATACTTAATAAATAAAGGTAACACACAAAATTTAAGAAAAACTCCTTTAAACGTAATTTAACGCCCCTTTAAACGTAATTTAAAATCTGAAACCTTTCAGACTTTTTCTTTTCGTTTCCCCCCCTTTTTTTCATTTTTTTACGTTCATGTGTTTTTTCACCTTTCATTCCAATCTGTTGCCATTAAGAAAAACGTAAGATATTGTTCTTTCGTTCTTAATGTGTCTGCTATTAATTAATAAACTACATTATTTAAAACCAATACATGCAATTCTTTAAAATATCATTTTTTTTACTTTTTTAATCAAACTGTTTTAAATAAGAATGCATTTAATTTATGATACATCTAATTAAAAACGTTAAATAAACTTTATAGTGTGAAAAATTATTGAAAAATTATGATCACATACTTTTTCACACTATAAATTTATTAGTAAAGGTTTTTAGTAAAAGTAGTTAAAAGTATGATCACATACTTTTTTCACTCTGTAAACATTAAGAAGATATGCCATGTTCAAAAGTAGGTCTAAATGCATATTAATATAATTATGCTATAAAATGTTTTGCTGGCCAAATCTATCGATAACCTGGGCCATAAGACCTGAGCCATGCCTATTGATAACTTCGACTGATGAACCTGTTTTTAGCTCAAAACGGTCATTAGCCCCGGACGCGATATTAGTCTCGAAAGGCATTTTACGTCGATGACTTAAATGCGTTGAATGACTTACGTTATATATTTTTTTGCGTTACATTATATATTTTTTTACTCTTCAAATGTATTTTTCGTACAAAAGGGGCAATTTGAACAGAAGGACTATTAATTTCGTTTTGGCATTTTGCGTCGATTTTCTAAAAGCGTTGTTTCACTTTTCAAATTTTTCCCACCAAACACTATCGCCATGTATTATATTTAAAGAAATAAAATAATGAAGAATCTCCATGCATGTATACGTGCTACTCGCATTGTGAAAACACAACAGTAGCTAATGACATCAAATTTTGAAAAACGTAGTCCTCCACCAGGCCATATGCACCTGGAATACTGTATTTTGGATTTGAAATTTGTTTTATTTATCAGTTACATATTCTGTAAAACGTTAACGAGTTTTTATTAACAAACTAAACGATTTGAATGCCAGCAGTGGCAACACTATACAGTATAAAACATTTTCGACTCCAGCGCGCGAGACTGCCTATCGGAAATTCGAAAGATATGCTGTTTTTAATTATTTTATTGCGTATTTCAGATTTTGTAAAATTTTAAGGAATTTTTACTTCCTTGCACGAAGTAAAAAGGAAGTATTGTAATCGCGAAAAATTTCAGGTACCATATTTCAACGAAATTATCTATTTTAACCGCTATCGAATGCAATTTAACGATTCGTTTCAGTGACATCCGTACGTAAAGGCAAAATAAAGAACTCTTCCCCCCCACATAACTATAAAACTGATTTGAAATTGATTCTGAAGAGATTTTTTCGTGGCGTCTGCGCGTACGTACGTATGCATGTATGTATTTCGCATAACTCGAAAACGATTAGCGTCAGAACGTTAACATTTTGTATATAAGGCTGCTATAACATGTAGATGTGCACCTCGCATTTTGGTAGCAATCGGTGGCACCAAAAGTATATAAATATATGTATATAGTATATATCCACTCTGTTACTCGGCTCAGGGAGCTCAGTTTCTTTATTATTATAAGTTTGTAAATTGTGCACTTTTTGCTTTAAAAATGATTGCAGTATGTTGTTCTTCTTGTCTTTCGGTTAAGATTTTTATGCCGTTGGTTAACCTGCGTGCAATAATTGTGGAATTATCAAAAATTTAAAAGTTTTTTAACTGCGGCTAAACCTAATTTTTGGTTATGATAGAGGCTATATTTGTTTACATATCAAGCTTAGCAAAATAGTGGATTTGTTGCCAATTTAGAAAAACTAAGCTTCGCAACAACAAAGTAACGTCTACTTTTATTATTGGAATTAAATTCTACTTGATTCATTCTGGAATTATCAGTTAAGTTATTAGCTGGTTTTTGCGTACAAATTGTAATTTTAATTGTAAAAATCTTTTTTTTAATTGGTTTAACTGTACTTGATGTTTTATGTTTTTATATATCTTTCAATTTTTAGGGAAAATATTTTGAATTTTTATGTACTTTTGCCTTACCGCAAAGTGACAACTGAACTAATTAACAGCGCATGCGCATTAGGTAAGCGGCGCTGAATCGTCTGTGAAACACTGTTTCTTTTTTATTTGTTTAATTTCTTTTATACATCGTTTTAGATTTATTATAGTATTTGAATAGAACTTGTGGTAATTCTTGAGATGCTATAATATTTGCTCACTCAGAGTTATAAAATGAACGAGATGTAACGCTAGTTTCTTTTATACATCGTTTTAGATTTATTTTAGTAATTGAGTAGAATATATGGCAACGATTAGATAATTCTTCAGATGATGTACATAATTTTTGTGCATTCTGAGTTATAAATGAATGAGATGTAACGCTGTTACGTGGACCTATCACCGAAGTGAGGCTATGGTAAATAAATATATTGAACTTTAAATTGTGCATTTATTCTAATGTGGTTTATGCGCTATCGACGAAGTAGATTTAATTCAAAATTCGTTAACTGTTAATTCAATATGTTTAAATGAAACGCAGGAAAATTGCGTATAATTTGATATTCCGTACAAGGAAGTCCTGTGGTGTATACATCAGAGTTTTGATTGACAGATTCAACGATTTCAAAGAGAGCAATGGCAACACTGTACGGAAAAATCATTTTTATCTCGAGCGAGTGAGATTGTGTATTGAAAATTCTAAAGTTATGGTGTTTTAAAATATTTTGTGATTTTGCTGTGGAATCAATAAGCGCCAAGAAAGGGGTAATTAATAATTAACGTAAACACACAGAACGTTGATAATAAAACGACAAAAAAAGGTTTTGCAAAGGCGTAAGAAGAAAACAGAACAGGGATGTGATCAACTGAAAAAAGACTGGAAAAAGAAAACAAGAAAAATAGTATGTCAACATTTAACGCAGCATCGGAAAATCTGTACATTTACTACTATCCTGCTTTTAAATTTTTGTAATTTTGCAATTGAATTTTATATGGCGTAAATGTGAAGAAAATTTTGCTTAGTAACAAAGCTGAAAAGATTCTGGTGTTTACACCACATGACTTCCTTGAACGGAATATTAATTTATAAGTATTCATTTCATTTAAACTTATTAGACTGAACTGAATATACATTGTTAATAGCGTATAAACCACAATAAAATAAATGCACGCTTTAAAATTCACTCTATTTGTTTACCATAGCGACACTCTGGCGCTATGTTCACTTAACAGCGTTACATATCATTCATTTTATAACTCATAATGCATAAAAATTATGTATATCATCTGAAGAAGTATCTAATCGTTGCCACTATAATAAATCTAAAATTATGTATAAAAGAAATTAAACAAACAACAAAAGAAAGAAACAGCCTTTCACAGACTATTCAGTATTTCTCATTTAATTAATTCAGTTCTCATTTCGCAACGAGGCAGAAATACATAAAAATTCAAAATATCTATATTAAAAATTACGAAGTAAATCTTAAACACTTATTTCCTCCAATACATTCCAGTATAGATTAAGCATGATTTAATTCGCAATAATAAAAGAAGGCACTATCCTTGCTGTTGCGAAGCTTAACTCCTGCAGATTGATAACAAATCCACTATTCCGCTAAGTTTCAAATGTAAACAAACATGACTGCTTTCGTAAACATAATTAGGCTCAGCCGCACTTAAACAACTTTTAACTTGTTGGTAAATCTACAAATATTGCATGCAGATTTACTAAAGCATAAAAACTTTAACCGGAAGATAAGAACAACGTAATTCGATCATTCTTAAAGCGAAAAAGGCGCAATTTACTTACGTATAAGATTAAAAATTCTGAGCTCACTGAGCCGAGTAACAAGAGTGGATATATATATATATATATATGTATGTATTTATAGTACTTTTAGTGCGGCCGATTGCAAAAAGGGAGGTGCACATATGCAGTGCACCTCCTCATTCCTATATACAAAATTTCAGCGTTCTGATTCTACTTGTTTTTAAATTATACGAGATATATACGTACGTATGTACGTACAGACGCTATGAAAATATCTCTTCAGAATCCATTTTAAATAAGTTTTATAATTTTTCTGGGGAAAAGAAGACCTTTATTCTCTCCTTACGGGCAGATGTTAAGAGAAAACATTGTTAAATTGCATTCGATAGCTGTCAAAATTGATATTTTCGTAAAAATATTGATACCCGAAATTTTTCGCAGTTACAATACTTCCTTTTTACGTACAAGGAAGTAATAAAAATGATTAGTAGGAGTTAACGTAACAGCAGACTAGTAGACTGCGAGCTTAGAGAAAGTGTAAAATATCTTGAAAAGCTCCTTTAGGTGAACATTAAAATCTCAAACCTTTCTGAGTTATTTATTTATATAAGAAAAGTTATTAGTCTTTAAAAGTACTTTTTGCCCGTATCGCTTTTGTATCCGAATCGCTTTTGAAACCGTTGCCACCAAATGTTATTGCGATGCATTATTAACAAAATTAAATAATGAAAAATCTGAATGCATGTAGGTATGGTTCCCGTACTGTGGGAAAACCACGGCATCTAAAGCAACCGAATTTTTAGTTTACGCATCCTCCTTCCAAATATGGACATCTTGAAGCCCAAATAAAGAATTTCTAATTTTTGTTTGATTTATTCCATATTTTGCACAAATTTAAAGAATTTTTATATTACAAACTCAATGATTTCAAAGCGAGAAAAGACAAGACATTTCGAAATAAAATATTGGTATCTTCAGCGCGCCGGAATATTGCCATTCCGCAAAATATGAGGTATTTTTTCTTTCAATTTTAACCCACAAATTCGGCAATTCGAGAGCAATGTGTTGGCAATGCTTCAAATAGAATGCTTATTATCTCCACGTACCATCGTGTTGCCATTCAAAGGTATTTAATTTTGAAATTTAAATTTTCTGTTACTGAGTAGCAAACGACGTGATTGAAAAGCAATAAATGACGTACTTAGAATATTTTTTCTACTTTGTAATCTGTTTGATTTAAATAAACATCTGATGTGGACACTACATGACTACCTTGTACGGCCTATTAAATCGCACATATTGTTGCTGCACTGCCTTTAAATTTATTTCTTTGCCCATCCCTCAAGGCAAGTTGAAAGAACGACATTAAAATTTGAAAATTTTGAAATTAAATACCTCGGTCAATTTCTGTCGTACGGGAGTCAAACTTCCTGTTAAAATTCCATCAATCAATCAATGCAAGTACTGCCCGGATATCGCTGGTATTATACGATAAGGAGTATAAAAATTTCCCTAGTAGTAACCGGGAGACCTCATTATTAAAAGTTAAATTTCTACATTTATCAAATTTTAATTTTTTGCAAATTTGACGTTGCATAATAATATCACTCAAAGAAGTTTATGAAGTAGTTAGAAAATAGAGAATAATACAGGGTGTTTATAAAGTCCCGGACCCATTTTGATGTTTAATAACTCATAAAATAATGAAGATATAAACAAACTTATGGCATTTATTGATGGAATAACTTACATATTTTTCTTTTCAAGTTTGAATATCTTTACTTTTGTAAATATCGTCTGCGCGTGTGGTTAATTTCAAATAATTTCATTTTCCAGGCTAAATATCTGTACTTTTCTAAATATCGTCTGCTTATTAATTGCAATTTTCTCTCTTTTGTTTTTGGCAACTATTAATCGCCCTAATGTTAGCATATGGGGATCTGAAAACCCCCATGAATACCGTGAGGCACAAAGGGATTTCCCAAAGGTTAATGTGTGGTGTGGACTAATGCACGACCGAGTCATCGAGCCTTTCTTTTTTACAGAAAGACGGTCTCATCAGTCGTATACTTAGACATGTTGGAAAACTTCGTATTTCCACAACTAGAAGAGCTTCAGCCTCATGTATTTTTGCAACAAGATGGTGCGCCACCTCATTGGTGTACCATCGTTAGTATTTCTTTGAATGACCACTTTACAGGAAGATGGATTGGGCAAGGAGGTCCAATTCCTTGGCCACCTAGATCCCCTGATATAACGCCGCTGGACTTTTTCCTTGGGGGATTTGTAAAGGACAACGTTTACAGGAGGAGAGTGTCGAACATGGATGACCTAAAAGCCAGATTTACAACCGCAATAGCCTCTGTGGATGCTTGCCGGTACCTCGTGCAACGAAGGGGTCACACGTGAAAGTTCATTGACAAGGGTCATGAAACTTTTTGAGTCTATCTAACCATTTATGTTATTAATTTTAATCTATCTTTATATTTTATGAGTTATTAAACATCAAAATGGCTCCGGGACTTTATAAACATCCTGTATATCATTCTCCCATCAAAAGACGGGTAACACGTTAGTTATATTTAATTTTCTGCAGTACTAGAAGTTAGCAATATTTTAAAATACGATCATCCTATCTTAGATGTCTACAAACTCCTATGAGAAGTTCCTGACGTTATGAAATTTATTCAGTAATTTGAAAAAATGCTTTGTGTTTACCTAAATGTTCATCCAAATTAAGTCGGCAAAGTGCCTTTTGGGACAGACAATCGGAAAGAGCTTCAAAACTATATTTCTAAATTTATTATTTGTATTCTGACATTTTAATCTCAGATTAACTTGAACCTCTTAATCTAGGACTAATAACTTAAGAAATTCTCACATCTAAATATCCACTGTCGACTTAGAATTAAAATACGGCAGTAGCAAGATGTCAAAGACACAAAGAAACCGACTTGACGCAATTTGAAGATGCATTTGACGCATGTAACCGCCACGAAAATAAATTTTAGAAAAGGAAATAAGAAAACAAAAAGGGCTAAAGTGAACACTTTTTAGGAATGTGATGAAATAGTACTTAATATATGCTATATCATTATCCTTGAATTCATCTTGAGTGATAATTCGCATTATGGTAATGAAAGACAAATTTGATCTCCCATAAAATAATCATCCATGTTTTTTTCGAAAAAAATGGTTTTATGTTACTCCAGTAAAAGCATAATGTAAAATATTCACGTGAAAATGTTATAGAAATGCTACAGAAATTGCACGGTAACAAACGGTTACTACTTTATTTTCACTTCAAAGTTTCCGTTCTCCTGGACTGCATTCAAACATAATCCACCAATATCATCAACCATTTAGGCAGTATTTCAATTCAGCTGATAACGTCGCGCTTCGCCCGATAAATCAGCGATACTTCATCACTAGTATTGGCATTGGTATATACTGTAAAACGGCTCTACGGACCAAGATATTCAGGGTTGGAATCCCGATGACAACATCGATTTTATTTTTTACTGACGCGGCCCTTCGATGTTTTTACCCCAGCTGATGGACTGTTGTTTTATATATATTTTATTCACAGGATGCTTTAGCAAATCGATTACAAACTTTCAGGTGAGACCTAGTACACCTAGACGACAGAAAAACACACAGCAATGCATTTTCCGAGAAGGTTTCCTGGGGTGGTAGTGAGGACACAAAACACAAATGTAGGACATGAACAAGTTGAGAATATATGTTTATTATGCTTAGTCTAGCAGAAACTAACAAATAAGAACCGAAAACGACGATTGTCATCAAAGAAGGTTTTTTGAAATTACGTTCTAAACGTCTCCTTAACAAGGGATCGGCAGGTGTGATCCGGTATTGGCCAGCAACATCGCCAAACCTCCCTTGCATTGACTACTTCCTTTGGGGAGGTTCGTCAAGGCATCTGTACACAAAACCTCCTTAACAGCGCTTCGGAACCTGTTGCACGCATTGTGGCGGCTGCTGGGGAAGTTAGAAACATGGCCGGTATATTCTAGAAAATCCTCCATATGCCGAAGATGTGATGCCTGCATCAGGGTCCGGAATCGTAAATTCGAACACCTTCTTTGATAATGACGTTTGTCTGTTTTTGATCTTATTTCTTAATTTTTGCTATACTAAGCATTATAAACATGATTACTCACCCTGTTCATATTGTTCTTGTATTTTGTGTTGTGACTACCACGCCAGGAAATCCTTTTCTACCGCGCATTGCTATGTGATTTTCCATTGTCTAGGAATCAATCATCGTCAGGAGGACTCTGTCCATCCTAAAAGTTTGTAACTGATTTGCTGAAGCACCTTATGCATAAACTTTTTTTTCCTCCGCTTTACGTTTTTCTCCCAGAGGAAACAATTGAAAACTTATATACGTGAATGGCTTAAATGGCATTATTTAATCGAGCCCCACACGTTGCCCTGTGATGTTCTCGGCATATTTGATAGACTAGACTGTAATGCAAATCACCAACAATAATGTGTTGTATTTGTATTCGTATAACGTAGACTTCTTGACTGCTGAGTGCATAAAATACTTTCATTCAGAAAGAACATTTAAACTTTTGGCTGTCGTCGTAACGTATACTTGATAGCCTCAATCAAGCTAACGTTCGGCGGTGAGTGGTTGACTTAGAGGCTAATATTAAAATGATAAGTATCGATAATAATACTTTATTTCCACTGACTACCTTAAGAGATGGTTTGAATAACTGAGTCTATTTTATATTAACGTAGATATCAGATTGTACAGTCATGACGTGGACATTAACTTCTTTTTTTTTTTAAATTGACAACATCACCATGTATTCTAAAGCAAATAATATTAATGGTATAAAGATGAATTAATAGTAGTAATAGTATAAAGATAAAACAAATATCACATATTATTACAATGCAACAGAAGGAAGAGATCGGATACTGTAATGCTCGTTGAACAGTAGTTCATGATTAACTGTAATGCACGTTGTGATAAATAGATTGACTTACAATTTTGTAGATGGTTATTGTTCTAATATGTCTTAGTGTAGATCCTGGTTAATACGCGATAAATTAGGAGCGCTTTTGTGGTTCGTAGGCTGTATTTGATTGAAAAAACCGTTATTAAGTTTTGCAGCATCAAGCTGCATTTTTCAATTTAATTGAAATACCGTCAATGGATTATATTCTGCAATTATATCTTTTCAAAGTACTCACATGGATTATTCTTTAAATTTGCAAAGAAACGTGATTCCGCGCATAGAACCTTATTTAAAGTAAAATGTCCGATTTAATTAGATAGCCACCTTCAAAGTGCACATTTCAACCAGTTTTTTTTACAAACAGTCGTAGTGAGAACATACCTATTAATAATTACAGCAAAGTGTTCAATGAATATGCTGTAGAAGCGCGCAGTATTGATACCATCAGTAGTGGCCGTTATATAAAGTTACTAAGAAACTCACACAGCTTAATTCATGCAAAACTTCGCACATCCTAAATTTATATCAAATTTTATTTGTTTTTTAATGCATATACCAAACGATTATGTATCTTTTCACAATAAATTACGATAAGCTTTGTTACCTTTCCGTTTGTTATTTCATCACCAACTATAACGTGTTGGTTCATCCGTTTGTTATTTCATCACCAACTATAACTCACCAACTATAACTAGACTAACGTGTTGTGGGTCGTCACTGTTTGGTTACGTAATAGCTTGTTCTTATTAAATAATTTAAGCGTGCATAATAACCTCACATAACGGGCAGAACATAATTATTTCTTAAATGGGAGGTTACAGAAAATATTGACTGCAAGTTTAAGTAGGTTGTAATGAATTAAATTCTAAAAGTCTAATTTAAAAGTTTTAGTTTTATAGGAGGAAAAACGAATACCCTAAATCTATTTCAAAAGCTGACTGCCTGAATGTCAATCAATCGGGATAAAGCACAGCCATCCTTTCAAATTATAAAACTCAGATTTCCAATTTTGATTACTTCGAATATTGTAGTATTGTTTATTCGCATATTTCTTCTCCGATTAGGTAATGAACCGTTTGTGGACTTTGCATCTCTAAATCGAAACTTCTTTTACCTTTGTGACCAAGGTATCAGGTTTAAGTAGAACGGCTAGTTTATTCTTTTGCGTGACTCCTCGCCGACGCGATTTTCATTGGGGGGCGGGTTACAGGAAGTAGTCTGACGTCACTAAGTTGCATTAGCTCTGACTTCGCCTGTTTAAAGCCAGCAATGTAGATATTTAAAATTAATTTTAACCACATCTGTTGTTTTCTAGTAAAGCAGTGTGAAAGTCAAACTGGTGGCTCGCGGTCCGCATGGGACCCTCAAAGTAATTTTACACGCCTGCGAATATATTTCCCGTAAATTAATTAGTATTTTATGACAAGAATTTGATAAAAAGTTCCAAACTTCAATGTTTGGAATCCACTTTTACGTCATATTCATTACCAAAAAGAAACGCAAACCTTCGGAAAATATAGAAAGAGAGCTAATTAGTTTACGCTGCGATAAAAATCGTCTTCAATTATTTTAAGAAAAACATTTTTAATTTTTATTAGCACTTATGAAAATTAAATATCCTAAGTTCTGAATTTTTGCAATAGGAATATTTGTTTTTAACACGTTTACACGAAAAGTGTTTTTTTTTTCGAAGTTGAAAATTAATGCGTCAACGAAAGGAAGCAGACTGCCAATGAGTATCTATAATTTGTGATGATAGTTTTTGATAATTTTTCTCCAAGATTGCAAACTTCATGAAAATCGTAGCGTCATGAGGTGATGCAGCTGAAAGTTGTAGTAAACAATAAATGATATTTACAATAATTTACATAGAAATATTATTTTTTCTGTAATATGTCATAGAAAAATTGTGTTTAATATTTCCCAAAGGACAATTTGCTTTTGGCCAAAAAAAATGGGTACATGTGTCGAAGACAGGATTCAGGATTCTATTACTGTGAAGAACTCAAGAATTTGCAGAGAACACTTTTCTATGCGGTGATTGTGAAGATGACATGGAAAATCTCTTGCTTGGATTGTCGCAGAGGAAACAGTTTAAAGAAAAGAAAAATAATGCAGATTATTATTAATTTCAATATTCATTATTTTAAAAGTTGTAACATGACAATCAACAAAAGTTTTTGGCCTTTCCTCTTTCCATTCAAAGGTAATATTATCGAAACACAATTTAAAACACATCTGAATCTTTACAATTAACTTTTTATTTTCATATCGAATTTTAAAGGCGTAAATAACGTACAATCTATGCTTTCAATTTATTTAGTATTTCCAACAAAAGCTGATTGTAAGTGAAAGAGTTTCTGGGTATCACATAGTCCTTCATTAAAATTAGTTATACTACTGAATTAAATTAAAAAAATTACTCCAATTTTCGTAATTATCATCACGCTTAAGTAAACTTTTATCTAGAAGTTTAAGATTTAACTTCTAATTACTTTCATGATACAGAATGTTAATTTGAACTTGATTAAATCTTCGAATTTGCTTTGATTCCAAAACGTATTTAAATCTTATCTTTTGCTTCTGAAGCTTTTCATCAATTTCGTCAAACAC
>KK118995.1:32823-86307 GCA_000611955.2 Stegodyphus mimosarum
ACACTCTTCATTTTCTTCAACTTGTAATACTTTGCAATACTGCATTCTTAACTCAGCGAATTTATCTTCCTGACGATTTAGACTTTCAATTTTCATACTCATGTCGAATTTATCCATTTTCTGAACATCTTCAAAACTAAATTTTGAAAGCTTTGGTCAACTGGGCCTTAATATTACCCGGATCGTCAATTTAAAACCGTTTTATCCTCAGGCAACTAGATAGCGGGTGCTACTTCAGCCGAACTGCGACTTTTTTTAAAAGATTCCCAGTCTAAACAATAGTCATCGTAAGTAGACAGACATTATCAACATGTAAACAAATTACAATTTAGAATATATATTTTAAGAATTAAAAAAGAAATGCAAGGTATATTTAAACAAAATTTGCATTCTTTTCCAAATCTGACTATAATTTTTAGCCCAAAGAGGCAATTTGCCCAGGAGGACTATTAATTTCATTTTGGCGTTTTGCGTTGATTCACTACGAACGTTGTTCCCCTTTTCAAATTGTTGCCTACAAATATTATCGCCCTGTGTTATAAATAAAGAAATTAAATAATGAAGAATCTGCATTAATGTATGTATGTTTCTCGCATTGTGATAAAACTACGGTGCCTGGAACCATCAGATTTTGAATATTGAACATTTCCACCCGAATATGGGCATGTGGAAGCTCAAATTTGAAATTTGAAATTTGTTTTATTATCGATTTCATATTTTGTAAAACTTTAACGAATTTTTTCTTAACAAACTCAAGGATTTCAAAGCGAGCAATGGCAACGTTGCACAGAAAAAATATTTTTATCTCCAGTGCGTGAGACTGTGTATCGGAAACTCTAAAGATATGCTCATTTTAAAATTATTTTGCGATATTGCTCTTGAATTAAATTTTATAGTTTAAGTGCGAAGAACATGATATTTAATAAATAAAATTAATACACAAAATGTTAAAAAACACGCCCCTTTGGATGTAATTAAAAATATAAAACCTTTCAGTTTTTTTTCTTTTTTCTTTTTCGTTGCTCTTTTCCCAAAGTACACAGCGATCTATTTTCGCTTAAAACAATCAGAGAATTGCAGGGATTTAGTATCGCTCAAACCTCAGTATACTATCAGCAACACCGGCTTTTTATTACACACATCTCCTCTTAGTTTCCGTTAGTTATTTAACGACAAAACTCTGTATTCCTGCAGCGAGTTTATCTCAGTTTCTTCCATTGCTAGTAGATTCCAAAAGCGCATATTTTAATAAAAATTAAAGTACAAAATATCACGATTTCGGTATCACTGGAACATCATTTCAACTCGGAATACGAAAATGATAAGAAAAAAAGAAAAAAAAGAACGTAAGTTGCGATGAGTGGCGATAAATGCATGAATGGCGACGCTGCTTATTTTGAGCACGGACTATTATGAGCATGGTTGCCTGAAGAATAGTTATACGCATGGTTGCCAGTATTTGGCACTGTCAGAAAATTTAGCAATATCTACCAAGGTGGTTGCTATAATATGCAAGTACCGAATGTTCCCAGATAAAATTTTATAGACCAAGTTGTAACTGATGCAAAGCTCAATTTCTGATCGGCATTTATCTTTTTCCTGAAGTTCTTACGCGTATTAAATAATTCAAAGCTTCCATTTGCAGTGTAGAGTCATTAGGATATTTTGAAGCAGGAGACATGAAAAATGAGCAATGCCCTCCCCGAGATTGGAACCTGGACCTCTCGAATACGCGCCGAGTGTGCTAATCGTTACGCCACGAGGGCATGCAGAAAGGAGGGAGAAAATACCTTATATACTCCCACTTTTAAAGGGCGACTTGTGATTAGGAGACCCAATCTCTAAATCTTGGTGGTGAAGAATCATCATCCACCGCCTTTTAATTCGAAATCCGCAGCAGATTTATTAGGATTTTTCGAAGCAGAAGATATGAAAAACGTACAATGCCCTCGCCGGGACTCGAACTTGGGGCTTTCGAATACGCGCCGAGTATGCTAACCGTTACACCACGCAGGCATGGAGAAAGGAGGGAGAAAATACCTTATGGTAGAAATACTTTTAATGAATATATGAAACGAAATATGTATCTAAAAAATTCTACCTTTTGTTTGAAATGAAATGCGTTGAAAATATTGTTTTTATTTTATTCTCCTTATTATGTTTTCTTATCATTCATTTACTGACCTCTAATTTGCTATGCTTTCGTATTTCATGCTTTGTGATATGTTTATTTTTAGTTCCTAATTTATTAATTTATGATTCATTTAATTTGTTTTATGGCTAAATACTTGGTTTCATATAAATTGTTCATTACTTCTTATTTTGTTACTTATTTTATATCATTATAATTTTATTCATTTATATTTTTAAGTCATTCTTAAAAATCTTCCCCGGAACTCTGAATATTTTTATTCTAGAAATTAGGCTCCATTGATTTCTTATAATTTTGTGTCATGACTCTTTAAAAAACCCTACACTTAACATTTATTTATTTTTTTTAAAATAAAGATCCAGAAAAAAAAGCATTAAATTATTCATTGGAACGGTACTTTGTTTAAAACTCATATGCGTATTGCAGCTTGTTATGCGATTCTGGAACTTTTTTAAATACTGTATGATTAGTTTAGAAATATTTACAGTCTTGTGCCTTCCACCCAAAGACGAATTTGCGCAGAAAACCTCCGTATCTTATGGTAAAATAGAGTCAAGAAAGCTTTTAGTACTAAGCATATTCTTAGCTAGGTGGAATTGAGTGGCCAAATTCTCATATTTCTCTATCAGCCTCCGCGCTTCCATTAATTCTACTTGGAAAGCTATGTTATCGCCTTTAATCGGTAACTTTATTTGAGCCAAAGATGCACTTTCTGAGATCTACCGCGATAGAACTTTCCATCGTAGCTGAACCAAGCACGACATGTCATTTGGGAAGTATTTTGCGTCTCCGACTAAAATGTTGGTTATGGTTATCTGCTGTTCAAACTGCTTTGGTGAGAACCTGTTCTTACGAAACATCATATGTTGCTCAAATGCTCATTTTGATAAAGGTTTCGTGGCTCATAAGTTGCAACTCTTATTCGCCGTTTGGTGACACAAAATGATTTGAAAAATGTTATATACTAAAAAAAAGGAAAGTCTTACTCTCAGAAAAAGACAGCTTTTACGCGATGGCAAATAGTCGGAAACGGATAATCGGGCTAAACGCTTAAACGCAATGAAAACCTTGTACGGGATTGTAGATAAAGATCGAAGATCAATCTTTGTGGGCAAGCAGTGGCCTATTCTTTCTAACTGATGCATCTAGTCGCTTAGGAAAGTAAATGTAACAAAATTAAAATACTACAAGGCAACCCACATTTACCAATTGGTAATGTAGAGCATCTTCCTAAGTCTGTTGGCTTAAAAAGTCGTAATAACTCAGTCGTTAAATATAATAAGTAGTTAAAGTTATATCCCGACGTGAGTCCAGGAATTTCAAGTACCTTGATATACAAATCAAAATAAATCATTTATTTCCTTAATAACCACGTGAACATAGTGTGACTCTGAGGACGTTGTTTTGTTGTGTCCATAGAAAGTTAATTTTAAATACTAGAATTTAAGGAGTTTGAAAAACATATGATGTTTAGATAAAATGTACTTTAATTTCTCATTAAAAATAAATCAGTTTAGAATACACTTTGTAACAATAATTTGGAAATCTGGCAGTCGTGTGATGCATTTCAACTGATAAAAATGTTAAAGCCCTTTTAATAATTAATTAAAAACTTTTTTAAGTTAGGAAATACCATCAGTACATTTTAGAGAAGAAATAAAATTAAAAGAAAGCTTCCAAAATTATTTCTATATGTTTCCTTTCCTCACAGAATGCATCTCCAATGCAGAAGACTTACAAGCCACTTACTAGTTATGGATCCATTAATAATGATGATAGTAGCAACTTTTCACTTTCAGTGCAAGAACGGTCGCCTGTAACGCAGCGTAACTCGAACAAAGGTAACTGTATTAATGTGACAAATTTCTAAATTCAAGTTCTTTAAGAATATTTAAGAGTCAACTAAAATGTCTTCAGCGTCATTCTTCTCCTTTTCTCTGAAACTATGGCACTGCATTGTCTTCTTTTTTAATGTTATAAATAAAGCGTAGAAACTGTTTTCAGATAAAATCAGCTTTGATAGTATCATAAAATTGCATAAAGAATAATATCTATATTATCAGAATTTTTTCGAGCGAAAAGCAAACACTTCCTACAAATTCTCTACCATTTTAGTCAATAACTTGTACGAATATATAACATTTAAAATATTGTGATACATTACGGATTATCAAAGAAATCCTCAATGATCATCAGGCCAGAAGGAGAAGAAAACTTAGACATCTCTTGCAACAGCAAACACTTTCTTTCAGATGAATAAGAATATCTATTTAAGGATAATAGTGAAATTCTCCTTAACATAAAAAGAATAACGTAAATTACGAAATCACCCCCCCCCACAAGAAAGGCTAAAAGTTATGAAGTACTTATATTAGTCGTCAGTCTAAGCAGATTAGCTTTCAGCTGATTCCCGACTTTTCACAACTTTTTGTCCACAACACAGCCATAGAGAGCCGTATTAAAAGAAGAGAAATTTCTGAGAAAACTTCAGAGAAATTGAGCTTAAGTTGGCAAAACAGTTTTCTTCTGAAAACTTCCAAAGTATCATTAAGTTGGCTAGAAATCGCCAAATGTCGTCTAAGCCTGATAAACTTATATTAATAATTCTGGTTCGTTACATTTTCACTTACTTAACATTGCCCAACCGGGATAGTTGTTAGCGACGCTGACTGCCGTACTGAAGGGCCCGGGTTCATATCCCGGAGGACGAATGGATGTTTGTAATTGTATAATGTTTATGCGACATGGGGGCTTTCTAAACATGAGGCGAGCCGGAAGTCCTCTAGAAAGGTTGGTGGTAGGGGAAGAGTAGTGGGAGACCCTCGGATCCATGCGCGGGAGACTCTCTTTCAAACGTGGAGGGGGGCGGAACGTAGCAAAGTCGTACTGTCACCTGTATGGTGCCCGAGGCTTTTGCCAACGATAAGAGCCTTCTAGCCACGATGAATTTTGTGGACTTGATCCAGACAAGCGAGATTAATCAACAACAGCAACTTACTCAACAGCTGTTTGCACATCATTACAATTACAGTGAATCCTCTTGGGGTGACGACCCACCTCTGAAAATTCCCAGTATTTCTGAGGACATATATAAATATCAGTGTGAATAACTTTTCTTTAAAACGACCATCTCCACAGAAGATAAGACCATTTAGAAGTGTGGATAATAATAATGAAACACTAATAAAGCAATAAAGCGCTATGGAAATATTAAAGCACTTCAACACGTGGAAATTTAAGTGAGCTAAAATGATAGATTTATCTAAGTAGCTAATATATAAACGTAAAATTGTAGTAAGTACGCAAAATGTGAAATATGCAACTACAACAACAAACTGAAAACTAGAATTGTATTAAGTAAAATTTACAATAATGTGTATAATATGCATATAAAAATACCAACTCCCGTATTTAATTAATGGAAAGCAGTGCAGGTACAAAATAGTTTTCATTTCGTTTCCGTAAGGTTTCGTTGTTATTTTCTGAGTTGTCACTTTGTTTATTAGTTTCATTTGGTCACTAATTGGCGTTAAGTCCGTTCTTCTTTTGTAACACTTAACAGACACGTCGAATCTGCTCTACTTTTCTCGGTTACCGGGCATTTTGAGAAGAATAAAATAAACATGTATGTATAGTTTCTAAAGCGTTGTAGTTATATTAAATCAGGACCCTGTCTTATAATATTTTACGAAGTTATTCATTAACATGTCTACTATATTTTAGTGGAACCTGAAAGGATTGGCATACATATATTCTTTCGCTTCTGATTGATTATCACTTCCTACACAGGAGAACGTTATCTCTTAAATTTCCTCACAGATGTCCGCATCTTCCGCAGAAAGCACTTTTGTGCTTACCATTTTAAAGGATACGAAATTACTTAAAAATACTACCTGAAAAGCTAAACTGGGCAGTATAATCAACAGACAGAGACTACTACAACTAATGCTACCAAGAAAAGATAGCACGAAGTGCATAAAATGGAAAAATCTAACGCTGCTGAAAATTCAAGGAAAAATGTAAATCTACGCGGCCCGTTCTTGAAAGTCACAGTTGAAGAAGCGTAAATTTACGTGATCCGTCCGTTAAATGCTAAATATGAATAAAGCCATTACAGTCGATGGCATTTCCATGTCTGACAAAACCACTTTCCTTCTGATGTCTTAACATTAACGCGGTAATAAGGATAACGCATACGTTAATTTAAGAATGAAACGAATTTTGCCTTTTTTTCCCGCAATGTACATATTCACTTTCTTCATCACTTCTGCTGTAGCTGTTTAAATTTTATATCTTCCTGTTCATGCCTGTCTTCGTGCTATTACAATATCTACAGCGCTGCTACGACAATACTGACAGCATATTCTGCTTTCCTCTTTTCATTCTTCATTCTTGCTTTGAATCAAGATTGAGTTTATTGTAAAAATATATGTAAATATGTAATCACTCAAATTGTAAAGTGTGATTTGGTAATAAAAAATTTTCAAATACTAAATGAAAGTTTC
Source organism: Stegodyphus mimosarum (assembly GCA_000611955.2). NCBI lineage: Eukaryota > Metazoa > Arthropoda > Arachnida > Araneae > Eresidae > Stegodyphus > Stegodyphus mimosarum. The sequence continues at coordinate 39,481 of KK118995.1, forward strand.
TGTATCGGTAAGAAACTATGTTTCATTATATTCATCATATATGAAATGTTTCACATATGAATAAATATTATTGCCATTTATGTTTACTTTTCTTTAATAACTTTTAGTGTTGGATTTGAATGTGATGAATCTGAAGCTATTCTCTCTCCTGAAAGAATGCTGAAATAAATCGAATTCTTCAAAAATAGAAACCATTTTACTTCCTTGCATGAAATAAAGGAAGTATCGCAATCGTGAAAAATTTGGGGTATAATATTTCAAAAGCAATATCCATTCAGAACGTTCCTGAATTGATTTGGGCTTTTTTTTGCGTGATGTCTGGACATATGGTCCATGATAATGTTTGTACTCGTTAGATATAAATACTCATTCCTGGATGTCACCATAAACTCTAACATACCCGTAATAGTACACAGTGGAGGTGATCCTCCAGACTTTTGTATGTGCTGTCAGATAAAGGATTGCAAATGGATTAGGAATGGATTTTCAGGGGGACTTCTGTACTTACGTATGTCTGTATGCATCTCGCATAACTAAAAAATGGTTAGCTGTAGAACGTTAAAATTTTTTATATAAGATTGCAATAGCATCTGGTAGCACACCTTAAAAAAAGTCTGAATTACACACCACATGACTTCTATGTGAGGTTTATTAAATTATACTTACTTTGTGTTGCACTTCATTTAAACTAATTTCCTCAAATTATTCTCACTTAATCAACCGATCTCTCAAGGCGAGTAGAAAAGGATATCAAAATGGCAAATTCTGAAGTTAAATATACCGATCATTTTTCTCGTAAGGGAGGCAAAATTCTTTTAATTTTATTTTTTCATAACGAGTATAAAACTTTTTCAAATATGAGTATAGGAACCACGAAGCGGAATTAAAAGTTAAATTTCCTAATTTGTCGAAAATAATATTTTTTTTTAAACTTGACATTGCCAAAACATGAATATGTTCATCTTTCGAAACACTTCTGGAATTACAAGTATATGACTACGACCAATGACTGCGAAAATGAAGAGCGGGTAAGAAATTTTAAGCCGGATAAGGGAATAGGTATATATAAAAAATGTCTGAAGGGGAAAGAACAAAGCATTTCTCTAACAGATATGTATAAGAAATTGATACTGTTGTGAGTTATGGTTTGTGGATGTCTTCTGAAATTAGCATTTCACGTAAACGTGAAAGGAAATTGAAAATTTATTGCAATTAGTAAAGAGATACTGTAAAATAAATAGTTGTAAATAATTCAAGAAGCAAGCAGTAGGTATTAGACCAGATTCTCTTTAACGCAAGAAAAATGTCATCTGCTCCAGGTATCTCATAAAATGAAACTGAAATGGAAATGAAAAAATCTGATGTGTACATCACATGACTTCCTTGTAGGGAATATTAAATTATACGCATTTTTTGTTGCATTTTATTTAAACTTATTTCCTCGAATTTCATTAGAGATATATTTCGCGTTCAATTAATTCAATTGTCACTTTGCGACAAGTCTAAAATGCATAAAAATCTCAAAATATCTTTTTTAAAAATTTTAAAATATAGAAAAATATAAACATAAATACCGTCAAAACAATTTAAAGAACAATTTTTACAATTAAAATTAGTTTCTACTCGAAAACGACCAATGTTATGTTTACTGATGAGTCAAGATTTGCTCTGGAGCCAGATGACAAGCGTATAAGGATATGACGTGAACAACGAACACGCAATCGGACCCAAAACATCACCGAACATCACGCATTCCCAGGCGGAAGCATTATGGTGTGGGCAGGCATTTCATTAGAATACCGCACCGACCTGCAGATCTTAAAACGGGGTTCTTTGACGGCTGTTCGGTATCAAGGTGAAGTCCTAGAACCCATTGTGAGATTGTACGGTGCAGCAGTTGGCCCTACTTTTGTTTTAATGGACGATAACGCACTTCCCCATAGAGCTGACATCGTCGATGACTACCTGGAGAACGAAGGGATTGCGCGTATGACGTGGCCAGCATATTCGGGAGACCTTAATCCCATTGAAAATCTTTGGGATGCTCTCAGCCGTGCTGTATTTTCACGTTTCGCACCTCCAGCCACACTTATTGAGCTGGAAACTGCTCTACAAGAAGAATGGCGATTGCTTAGTTCTGCGGTGGTTGACCACCTAATTTAAAGCATGGTCACAAGGTGTAAACTTTGTATACAAGTGAGGGGGATTACATATCCTATTAATGTCCTTTTTTCATTTTATGCTGATTATTTTCACTTTATACATAATTCTGTTTAAGTCTCCAGTATGTCATTACCTGATAACTCACAAAAATTTAATATTGTTTTCATTTCTGTGTATGATTATTAATTTTGTTTTATGCATAAATATATATGCTACTTTCCTGCCGAATTTTGTGTCAATCAAAAACAGTATTTGTTGATGTTTTTGCATTTTACATCTTCGTGCTTAACTTTTGGAAGTGAGTCTATATAACCATTCTGCAGGCAACCACGGTCATAACAATTCTTCATTCACGTAATGTCGCCATTTTCGCATGAATTGTTTTAATTGTCGTTTTATTTCAAGTTCTAATGGTTCTTCTAAGCAAATCGTGATATTTTTTTGCCTTAAAATATTACTTTCGTAATTTGCCAGCAATAGAAGAGACTGCAGGAAACACTGCAGAATACAGATTTTAGCGTCAATTTAGCTAATTGAAACACTGAACAGATGCGTTTGGAAAATAGCCGGTAGGTAGTGCCTAGTTTGTGCAATTCCCGGATGGTTTTACAGACGAAAACTGACTACTGTGTGCATGGGAAGGAAAAGAGCGCTAAAAAATTACATACAAAAGTATTGATCGAAATCAGTTTACTATTTAGATACCGTTCGGCGGAAAAACGATGCCAGTATACAGAACTTTACGAAATTCTGAGCTCTTCAATAAATTCAAACAAATTGTGTTTTTATGCCATAAAGACAGTTAGTAGTTTAAAACTAGTTATATCTTTTACGAACGCTTTGAAGGCACTTTTTACAAATGCAAATTTACCTGGAATTTTCCCTCGCAGTTTTTTTTGGCTTAAATCAAAGATTTAACTCGTCTGGGAATAATTTTGAGGTTGTTCGCAAACAATATGCTACATATATTATAACTACTATAACAGATATTGCTCTCACCGATTCTGTCACTCACTTCTAAATGCCTTTTATTCACGAGATCATCTGCATCGATCGGGAAGGGACGTCACAACACGCAGCCGACAAGAAAAATACTTTCACTTATGCTTTTCCTACGTAGGGGTTACTCTTCAAATATTGAGACTAGACTTTTTGTTTCTTTCGTTTTTTTTCTTTTTAGCACTAGAAGGGGAGAAAATGGGAATGAATTCTACGCTGTTATCGAATATTCTGGGTTCACTGTGCCATTCCTTCCATGCAAGCTGCCTCGGCTATGTGACGCTGCGGTTTTTCGTACTTTGGAACATCATTGTTAGGTTCTTTAAATGAATATTTATCGATAGTGTTTTGTGCAGAATTCTTTTATTTGGCTTACAGAGTTTAAAGCTTTATATAGTTTTATAGATAAAGTTATATTTCTATCAATTATTAAGCATAATCGTTGTTATAGGGGACTGACTCATTTCGAAGATCTTGTATATTTCTAAATAACCCTACTCACATTCTTGATGAAATGATGAAATGTAGATATAATCAGCAAAGTAATTTCGACGATCATTTATAAAGATTTGTTTTTAAAATGAGGTACATACGCAACACAACCACCTTGGTGCAATTTGGCAACTTTTTACAGATGAAAGAGTAAAAGTGAATTATCGGGTGCAAATTGGTGTTTTTCGTACCCCGTTTCTTTTTTTCTTCTCTTTTCTTTTTCTTTTTTTTTTGAATGATTCTCAAATTATCGATAAGTCGGTAAGCATTATGACTATATGAAAAGAAAACATACTTAACAATTTAAAATACAGATTTGAATTATTATATAAGGATTACGTAATACATCATAAAAAAAAACACTTAGATTCTTCTTCAAATCGTTCTGCAATTTTTTTAGCTGTTCTTCTCCCGAAGTACACAACAATCTGTTTTCACTTTAAAAAATATCGCATCGCTGAGATTTGGCTTCGTGCAACAGCGGATGTCTAGGAAACGCATTTCCTTGTTGTTCCCTTTAGAAAATACTCAGCAAAATTCTGTAATTATCTAGAAATTTTACCTCAGTTTCTTCCACTGCTGCAAAATTCCGCAAGCTCATATTTTAAAACTAAGTTTAAGGCAAAACATATCGTGATTTGTTTATAAAAACTACTGGAACTTGAAATACAACAACAACAACAAAAAAGAACGTAATATGAAAATGTCGGCATTCATTGACTGAAGGTCTGTTATGAGCAAGGGTGGCAGAAGAATGATTATGCGCATGGTTGCTAGAGTTTGTCATATCCTGAAAATTTGGCAACTTTTATTAAGGTGGTTGCGTTAATACGTAAGTACATAAACTAAGCACAATATGCTGCTCATGATTTAATGAATTGAAGACAGCCACTTTCTTTTCTTTTTTTTTTTGGTCCTGCATGATATTCATTTCCAGCCTTTCGTACAAAATATTTTAACATTCAAAATTCGATAGAATTCAAACTCTGTTTTGCTTGTAATTTACGAAAACTCGAAGTATTTCGATAAATAAGTGCTTCTTTTTCAAGCAGCAAAAATCTTTCGCTTTTTGTTTTCTCGCAAATACTACGTTATTGAATAAAGATGAAATAAATAAATAAATGCAGTCAGCCCTCTCGTGGCAATTACCTCCCTAAGACGACTACTTTTAAAACAGCCGAATTAATCTTAGGGCATAAACAAACATCATTACTTCTTGTCGCTAAGGAAGTAAATTTACACAGAAAGAAAATGAAAAAGTCGTGATCTAAGTTTGCGAATAATTTGGAGGCGAAGTTTTATGTTAACTTTAAAACAGAGGGCGAGGTGTATAGAAATGGACAGTAATACAAATACCTAGTATGTAACTAAATAAAATTTATACATTTTTAAAACTGAAATATAAATTTACAAATGAATTACATTCTGGAAGCGTATTCAATACCGTTAATTTAGTTTAAGATTATTACTTAAAAAGGACGGTGTCTTATAAGTTATGTATCAGTTGCGATGTCGACAGCTGCACTCGTTACAAAGTGGTCACGCCTCTCTGCCATCTTCTGTTCTATCCTTCTGGACCTTACCAATCAGTAATTGAAAAGCCATTTTAAGGCAGCAAAAGTTAAGACAGCCGGAACAAAGCAGGAAATCTTCTTGCTAATCACGGCATACAGCGAGAGTTGGAAGTTGTCTGTATACGGATATTTCTTTATAGGCTGCATATTTTTATAAAGAATCGCACGATATCATACATAGTCGTCGTCATCAAAAAGAAATGATTATCTCCACAGAAATCCAGAATTATCTGCAAGTGTGTATGTTTGTGTTTGAACGTTTATTAAAATTAGAAAAGTTAGCAATGAATATAGCATCCCATATCTGAAATACGAAGATAAATATTCTCGGAGAAATGTTCAAACTCAGTTGTGATAGGTTTTGACAAATATGACATGATTCCTTGAAGTCAAATTCATTTATTAAAGAAACCTTTTCGGATAGTTTATTGTAATTGCATCTGGAAAAGAAATGAATAAATAATTATGGTAACAAAATTAATTTAAAAGGAAACAGAGAAAGAAAGAGAATTGCAGCGCCATCTTTTGAAGGAAGGAGAAATTAGTAGTTATTTAAATACCAGCATTCGCTACAATTTTTAAATTCTAACTAATTTTCTACCTATTTAAAAACCTAATTGCTCTGTCGTTACGGACTACATCAGATTTTTAACTCTTCAGGATTTATAAAATTCCTACTCAGATTGGTTTTTGACTAAGAAAACTTTAAAATTTCTCATTAAACGATATGAATCATATGTCAGGTAAGAAAAATTTGGTCACCAGTTATTTGAGGTCTTACAGCCATTTTTCACATATCCTCAACCAAAAAGGTTTTCACTCATTTCTGTGCATCTTTTCTTCGAATTTTGATAAATAACATGATTTGGATTATTAGTATAATTAATAAAAATACTAAGAGTCATAGTTAACCTAAGTTATTAATATTAAATCATGACTAAAATACTAATAATCATAATTATGCCTCTTTTGGGTTGAGAATTTTCGTTAACCGTCAGGAAAAGTTAACAATATTTAAAGACATGAGCTTATCATTTTCTTAATATCAGGGGTCATAGCATCGACAAAAAATGATAAAATTGAGACTTTGATATTAATAATCTGATCTGATAAATAATCTGATCTTTTTGGCTGTGGGGCATCATGCGCCAAACGATTTTCTGTAGTCACAAAGTAAACTATGTACTTTATTTGATATTTATATGCATTCTTTTGGAAATAGCACTGTAAAAAGAAATAATATTGGGACTTTTAATGATTTTTTTTAACGATTGAGTAGTTTAAATGTGACTAATGACTACGACCAGTTGCTATGATTTTGAATATGCATATTATTTCACTTAAACCTATGACTATGATTATTATATCAATATGGAAATAGGTGAATATATTACAAATATGTCACTATCTATGACATGTGATTATGTATTAAACCACCATAAGTATATATTTTGGTATATTTGAACTATATTATTATTAGGAATTTTGTACATAGCTAGATGATTTTAGTGAAAATATATGTGAAATAGTATTTTTATGTGTAACGTAACGTGAAAATCTAAAGACAGAAGCTATGCCAGAAAAGTAAGAATACAGGAGCGAGTGTAGTTAACATTGAGTAAATGGCTATCTAGGAAATTTGGCGAGATATCGCCAAGCTGATAACAGTTTCGGCGAGAAATTGTCAAAAGTCGCTAAACAAGGCGGCCATTCGGCGACATTTTGGTCCGGTCCCTGTATCGCCGTAATAGGTATTACAATTCAATAAATGTAATTGATCACTATAATAGCTGCAACCGTAATTCGGCCCTCATATTGCTTTCCTGTAATTTCGAGAAGCAGAAAGTACTAAATATATGTCGGCGGGCGGGTGAAAACTATATAAGGCCGGAGATAGAACATCTGCTCTTAGTAAGTTGTTGTTAGTTCAGAGCGAGATCGGATTAGCTTTCTCTTTAAATGAGCTTTGCGTTTTGTTGTGTTTAACGTTCTTAGTTTAGTACTTTGAAGCGTAGCTACTGATACTGGTATTGTGTGCTACTGTAGATTCTGAAATATTTCTTTTCATAAAAATAAATTTTATTAATCTATTATAAGATCTGTGGGCATTCAATCTAGTATTACGAACCCGTACACACGCAATAATGATGTTTGTATAATGTTTGCTTCACTTATATAGGTATATTTCACTTATATATGAATATTTCACTACTATATGTTTCCCCCCACGTAAATGTATATATATAACATTCAGCCCGACATGTACTTTTTAACAAAGGTGGACCCGATGATTTACCACTTAACCATATTATAAAAGAATGGTACCCACGTTCTCCAATCATTCACTATTAAAAAAACCTATTTAAACGTATCTTATCTGACAGATCTAAACACACAGTGATGTTAAGTTCTGCAGCCACGAGGGGGCATCACCTGACAGGAAAACCTCATTTCCTGCACGCCTGCAAACAGAGCGAGGTGGAAAGGAGGAGAGGTCAGACCACGCGAAGGTGGTGACAACGGACGTCAATCTGATCGCGAGCGCGAGTAAGCGCTAAGTGACTCTTTAAATATAAAAAGTGATTCAAAATTGTTCTTGTGTCCAACTAGGGAGAGAAGGCGCTATGGCACTGTTATATCCTAATTTAATCTGTAGAATGTTTTATATTATTAAACATTTCTGTGGTGCGGAAAAAGGACTCCTAATTATTTACTGAGTGGCACCGTCTTCGATGTACTTCGATAATCTTTTAGCTGATACATACAATATGTACACTGCTCGACATTGAAAATGCAACACCAAGAAGGAGTGGTCAGAAATTTATGCAAATTTTAGAGTAGATCCACGTCACTGAGTTATGCGAATGATGTAAAATACGCAGCTCTCCGACGCACGTGAAGTAAGATATAAGGGAAGGAACGTGCAGAATGGGCAATATTCGTGTCGTTTTTTCTGCCAGACGAGTTATCGAAGAAAGTTGGTTTTTGTCCCGGACGATACGTGTAATAGGAGAGAATGCCAACGAAGGCACTTTCAGCAGATAGACGATTTTACGAGGGGTATGGTGATCGGACTGAGAAGGGCGGGTTGCTCCTTTCGTCAAATCTCAGCTGATACCCACGTGGATGCGAGCACGGTGCATCGGCTATGGCGAACATAGTTGGAACTAGGAAATGCGGGAAGATGGAGGGGTGCAGGTGCAGCCAGAGTGACGTCAGCACGCGTGGATCGACGCATCCGCCGACAAGCTGTGCCGGTCCCGCAAGTCACTTGTACCGCGATTCTGCAGCATGTGCAAGATACCCTGGATGTTCCCGTGTCGACGAGAACCATTTCCCGTCGATTGGTTGAACGTGGCTTGCACTCACGGGGTCCGTTAAGAAGACTACCATTGAACCTACAGCATAGACGCCAACGCTTAGAATGGTGCCGGACTGGAGCGATGTGGATGATGGAATGGCGAAAAATCTCAGATGATCACGCTCTTTTATCCAGTGACAGTCGCCGCATACGTGTGTGGCGTCGACGTGGAGACAGATCTAATCCGGCAGTAATTGTGGAACGCCCCACAACGCGACAACGTGGCATAATCATTTGGAGCGCTATTGCCTAGCATTCCAGGTCACCTCTAGTTCGCATTCAGGGCACTAAGACGGCCCAATGATACTTGGATGATGCACTGCGGCCGGTGGCAATCCCCTACATTCAGGGGCTGCCTAATGCAATTTTTCAGCAGGGTAACGCCCGACCACACAGTGCTCGCATCTGCCAACATGCTCTGCAAGGTATACAGATGCTTCCCTGGCCACCGTACTCTCCTGACCTGTCACCAATCGAACATGTGTGGGATATGATTGGACGCCGATTGCAGACTCTGCCCCTGCCTCTTTTAGAAGACGAACTGTGACAAATCGTTAAAAGAGAATGGAGAGCCATTCCTCAGGACACCATCCGCACTCTTATTGACTCTGTGCCTAGACGTGTTTCTTCGTGCATCGCTGTCCGCGGTGTTACTACAACCTAATGAGCCGACGCCGTTCTCGCTCTTTATTCTGACTATCATTTTGAAATAAAAATCACTTATTGCTGATTGCTGTCTCCTTCTTTTTCCAAATTTCATCACTTTCTGACCACTCCTTCTTGGTGTAGCATTTGCAATGTCGAGCAGTGTATATATATATGTGTGTATGTGTTGCAAACTGGTAGCCTTTAAATTAAAAATGTGTTTTTCTCAATTCTTTTAACACTGTGTGTTTTGAAACTGAGTATTGGCACTAAAAGTGTCATCTTGTTTATTAAAATAACTAAACCTCACACATATTTTAGCTGATACATACAATATGTACACTGCTCGACATTGAAAACGCAACAACCTTTTCTTGCATTTAAAAATGCAACACCTTTTTAAATGCAAGAAAAACTGCGTATTTCTTGCATTTAAAAAGTTAATGTTTTACTATCATGTTGTCCTATAACAGGAACACTTCAAGTATTCCTCTTTCTATGTTATGCTTATAATGGTGAAAATGAGTATGTATGTCTTGTACAGAAATACAATCAAACCTGTTTTTGTGCTGTGGATAGGGACCGCATAAAAAATTCGCACAAAACTCTATAAAAAATAGGGTCCTTGAGAGTTGACTTTTTTTTCAGTTACCATGTAGACGGTGATTAGTTTTTTCAACAACTGTTGCTTCACTAAACTCTTGTATATGTCTCAGTAGCCAGATATACAGGATTGGAGCTCCTTTTTTATTGATTATTTATTTTATTTTTTTGCGAACTTCGTCAATTATGTTCCAGTTTGATAGAAATTTTCATGTACCGCTCAAAAAAAAAATCACGCAAAAAAAGACCGCACAAAAACAGGTTTGAGTGTATATTGGTACTCAGTTTGGGATAAATATTCTTTGATGCAGAAAAATAACAAACAACAACAAACAAAACAAAACAAAACAAAAAAAAAGCTCCTGCTAAAGCATTGCAAGCACTGCTAAAGCTGAGGACCTCGCAAGTCCTATTACTTAAAATATCCATGGACTTTAAAAGTGATAACCAATACTGCACGTATCTTCACTTTGGAGAGAGGCTAATCCAAAACACGAGCAATAAAAATAGTATTTAACTAATATCAATGTTTACAGGCAAAACGTTATGATACATGCCCTTTGAAATTATTTTCAACTTTAGCGCTGGTTTTTATTTTAAAGATACAGACAGAAATTTGGCAATTGTCAAAAATGTGAAAGAAGTTTTGTAGATTTATGCATCTGTAAATGGCAATCGCAAAAAATTATAAACACTTCCAAGCATATTTTGATTTTATTTTTGTGCCTTCACCTTGACTGATGTATTATATTCATGCTTTTAGGTATCTATAGCCATTCATAACTTTCCATAAGGAATCTAAAACATTAGTTTGGGACATAAAAGCGCTTAGGCCTGATTTGAATTCTAAATTTCAATTTTTTTAGTTAATAAGACTAAGTAATTTGAATATGGCAAAGAACATAAGCTCTGCCTATCTCAAGGAATAGCGCTTTTGTAGTAATACTTCTGTAGAAAACGTGTTTGTGTTCGTGTTGCACACACGCAAGCCAACACGTTTGGCAGATTTGAGTTCAACTAAAACTTCGGTTATTCAGCAGTCCTTTTATCCACTTGGCTACTGGTGGCCCTTTTAATTAATTGAAATATTGTTTCTGATAAGTAATTAAAACTGATTAATTTATTCAAGAAAAATAGTGAAGGGTAGCAAAGAAATCGTTTTTACAATTTTAATATTAATTATAAAGTACTGACCTATTTAGAAGTTTTAAGAACATTCTAAAAATTCTCAGAATATTTGAAAAAGTTTTTGTATTAATTCGGTGAACATTGTTGTATGAGATTTTGTTTAATTTGGAAAGTCTTTATTTAGGTCGTGGTTTTCTCAGTCAGGTAGGTATTATTGTGATAATTGAGTCTGGCAGATATCATTGTAAAAAAATGGTTTTATGTAACTTAGTTTATGGTTTTACTTTTTAGTGCAAAAATTCAAAATGAATTTTTGATTGCCTTTTATCAATCCCCTTTTTTTGTGGTAATTTTCTCACTTATAAATTTGTAAAAATAACGATAGACTTCAAGTGAAATATCGTAAAATTAATTTTAGACAAGTTTTTACGTAACTCTAAAATTTCTAACGAATCCTTGTTTAAAGGTCAAGCTAACTGCAGCTTTCAGTCATTGGATAGAATTAGAAATTGTACTCAGAACTAATGTTTTTCGGAATATCTAACGATTTGGATTAGGTTTCCTGTTTCTTTAGGTCAAGTAAAATTTTAACCCTCTTTTAGCACCCTGATATTTTTTAAAAGTTTGACACATGCACATCAGTGGGAATAATTTGGTATTTCACATGATTGTTCCCAAATTCAGATAACTGTTTTCAAATTTAATATTGAATATTTCTCGCAAATTGTTCTTTAACCATCTAATTAATCATTGCAATTTTTTATTTCTCATCGTTGGATAGAGCAAGAAATTACCATTCAAAGGAGTTTTTTCCAAATTTCTAAGTTTTCGATACTATGGAAGATTTGCCTGACTATTTTCCAACATTTAGACAAAGTTATATCTTTTCATTGTTTGCCTACATTCTATAAAATAAGAAATATAAAATATAATCATGAAATACCTTTTATAATTTACGGAATTTGTAATCATACTGTTCTTGTGACGATGTGCCTAAAACTAAAATGGTGGGGTTCTCATATACGTTATGACGTTAACTGATTTTCAAAGTAAAATGAAACTGATGATATAATAACAACATATATAAGAATGATTACATTCCATTATCTTAAATTTCTGTGTGATAATTTTGATTTGAAATAAGCCATTGTTTACAACCCATTAATAGTAGATCCTGTATACATATATCCTCATTTTAATGGAGAAAAAGTTCGTGGAGAAATTTCTAAGGGTAAGCGGTTGGTGTTCATATTATACAAGCAACTGTATAAGTAAAAATTTGACTCAGATTAATTGCCCAGTAATTTTAGTTCAAATTATAGTCATGATTTTAAACATAAATACGAATTTAAATTATTTTGAATTTGTGAAAGTGAACCCACTAATGAATGTCAATAATGAAAGTGAACCCACTAATGAACTTATGTGAAAGTGAACCCACTAATTCTGAATTTGTAATTTTATAAAACTCAGGCTGACAAGACTTTTAAGAAACGTTCTGTGAGTTTCGTCACAGTTTGATTCAGAACTATCTTTAGGTAGCAAAGTTGTTCTTCTCGTAATAAAAGAGAATTTTCGGTTTTTGGAACCGGATTCAGAAATATTTATATTCGGTTATTGGAACCAGATTCAGAAATATATATGCGTATATATATGCTATAGAATGAATTGGAGAAAGATGCATTGGATTGGTGAGGGTTCTTGCGTTGTAATAACTTAGAGAAGCTTTACTGCGTAGTCAGAAAGATGACACTCGAAGACAGATTTAGCTGGAAATTCCACACATAATTTTCCTTGATAACTCATTCCTAGGACAAATATTCGTTTTCCTTGCACATCATTATTGTGAGTCTGCTATGCACCCAACAATTTTATACAGGTTATAGTTTTAGAACAATGGACAATAGCCAACAGAGGCTAAGCGAGCGAAGTAGCATCTTAACGGCAAGCGAGCTAGAAGCGAAAGTGCGCAGTTATATTAACGTATTAAGAAAAATATTTCAGTTTTCAAAAATTTGAGTTCAAGTTCGGAATTAGTTACGCCAAATTTTGGTTTAGGTTCCGCATTAGTTATGTTATCAGCGTTAATAAATCATACGTGTGGATTCATCTAGAAGTGACGCAGTCGAGAGAAATTTTGATGTATTGCAGATGCTAGGAGGGCGACATATATAAAGAAGAAATTTCAAGAGCTATTAAGTTAGTACATATTAGATTCATTTGCTTATTTTATATTTTACGCAGACGTGTATTTATGTACGTGTGTATATGTGTGCCCGTGTATACATACATATACATATGCGTACGTACAAGCATACATGTATGCATGCACACATGCCTGTCCGAATCCGCTTCCGATAACATAAAAGTACCGAGAATTTTGATGTTTTGTACAACTCTGCAAAGAATAATAGTTTTTTAATGTAAAGAATATTTGCTTCTCAAAAAGACATTTTTTGTATCTTAATATAAGTTTTCATTTTTATATCAATAACGTTGAGTTTTGTGTAATTGAAAAAATTATATTAAGTGTTGTGAGGCTCTTTGTAAATCTATTAAACTGTCTTCTGGCATACATCTAATTCAACTTGTAACAGACGGTATGAGTCATTCTTAAAACGGACTATCTGCTCTAGGTCACGTGATGCGAGATTCGCAAAAATATAAACATTCCTTCTTTTTGCAGGTCATGTGACACAACGAACTTTTAGAGTTAGGACTTGGAAAGCTCAGCGCGAGCTATATAACTTAAAACTGTCTCACTCTTTATTTCTTTTATGTGTTAATTCATTAATAAATTGGTATTCGTGGTATAAATTAGTGTTCGTGGTACCATTAGTATACTTAATGGTCTTCATTATTAGCCCCGAGATTCTTTAATAATGGATAAGAAGAAATATACACATAAACTAATTAATCTTTCCTAAGTCTAGTAGTAACTGTAATTAGAGAACTGAATAAGCATAATTAATATTTCCTAAGAAGTAACTGTAATTAATCTAAGTCTAGTAGTAACTGTAATTAGAGAAATGAATAACTGTAATTAATATTTCCTAAATCTTGATTTTCTCAATTATAACATTCGATAAGTAAAATTTGAAAGTAGACAGGAATAGGACATATGAGTCTAATGACACCATAAACCCCATTTATTGGATACTTTATTAATCTGATTGTATGGGCCAAATCATTTTATTATGCTAACTTTACGTTACCAGAACATATATATTGATCCAATTGTTTAACTGAACTTATATATTCCAAGTTAAGCTTGACGAAATGAAAAATAGTGTGAAACTCATGAATTTTTATTGAATTAAATCCTAATGCCTTTAAACTGTGAAAACAAAATATATTTTGTTAGTTTTAAGAGTAGTTATATTGTATTTGTATAACTGGTATTTACATGAGTAGTCATTCTATCTTTTTAAATTTTTAGAGACGGAGAGGCGTGTACGAGCCAACGATCCGGACTTCAATGCACAGTTCAAATATGCAGTGAGTACAGAAATTTCTTACTTAACGAAAACGCACAACTTCCAGGTATAACCTAAATGTGCTCATACAATTCATCACTGAGATCGAACCGAAAATATGTTATCAAAGATGAAAACGACAGTGCGTTGATACTATTTCAACAGTTTAACTAAATACGCTTATGTTACTCAGCAATAAAACGAAAATTATCTTATCTAATTTTAAAATGAAAATGCACTTATGCTATCCGACATTAAAACGAAAGTTAACTTATAGTATTCAATATTAAAAAGAAAAAAAATTTTCTTCCTCCCATAACATAAAACTGGTGTACACTATTTTTAGCCAAAGAGCCTTTAGCCCAAAAGACCTATTAATCTCGAAACGGCATTTTGCGTCAGTTCACTATAAATGTCTCTTTCACCTTTCAAACTGTTGCCACGAAATATTATTGCCCTGTATTATATTTAAAGAAATTGAGTAATGAAAATTCTGCATGAATGTATCTATGTTTCTCGAATTATGAAAAAAAAACAAAAACAAATTTACAATATACAAACAATGTACCTATAACCATCACATTTTGAATAATGTAGTTCTCCAACAGAATATTTTCACCTAGAAGCCCGAGTTTCGAATTTGTTTTATTATCTGTTTTCTACTCTGTCAAACTTTAACAAATTTTTTATGATCAAGCTCAACGATTTCAAAGCGAGAAACGACAACATTTTACTGAATAAAACAATCTATCTCCAGCACGCGAGACTGTCTATCGGAAATTCTAAAGACATGCTGTTTTCAAATATTTTTAGTCCAAAGGGACATCAGCCCATATGCTCTCGAAACGTGTATGTGCGTGCAAATGAAAGAAACGCCTCTTTAGGCGTAATATAAAATCTGAAAGCTTTCAGAGTTCTTTCAATATTATTTTATTTGGTACTTCCCTATTATAGCGGCCTCAACATTTTGTCATTATTCAACCCAGATATCTGGCCGAAATCTCACCACTACTTCTTATACCTCCCTGCATTTTACATCTCTATTGATCAACGATTACATTTTTGGGGCGGCTTTAATAAGAAAGTACCTTTTATTTTTATAGAGGCTGCTGATCTGAATACTTGCTTATATGGAAATATTTGTAGTGAATTAACACACGTTTGAACTTTAACTTCCTACCAGAATCTTATGGCTATGCAAAAGACTAATTTTTACTTATTTCAAAGTCTGCGTCTTTAATTTAGGTAAAAAATGCTATTTAAGTGAGAGTCATCTCAAATTACCGAAATGCATAAGAAAATCACTCTGAGAGGAAGTTTTAACCTTTACTTCATCATTTATGTAATGCTCTGCACGTATCGTAACTGCTTCAAATATGAAACTCTGGATCTATGAAGACAGTCAGACGGCTTAATGCCGCGTAAAATGTCTGATTAAAGTGACCGCAACGGAAAAGAGGGTTTAAAATAAACGATTTTGTTAGTTTATCAGCGTAATAGTTACTCAACCTGTGTAATAACAGTAAGCAGCTCCACAGCTTGTGGAAATAATAGAAACAAAACTGAAAATAAATTTTAAATTATTAAATTTGCAACGCGAAGTGTTGATTCAGTCGATCAAAATATCGCGAGGTATTATGGATGGCAAGGCTAAAGCTGATTCCATCAATACGGATCAACGATAATTTCTGACGCTATATGTCGAACTCAAGAACTCTCTACTCAAGTGCATTAACTAATCTATCCTTGTGGAAGCCGACGAAAGCAGAAGTGACAGTAAAGACGAGCTAATAAGATAACTGATTGATAAACATAAAACTATAGCTATATATATATATAAAGAAGAATGTCTGTTTGTTTTTTCGCTAATAACTCAGTCACTACTACAGCTATCGTCACCAAATTTTCTCAATTCATTTCTGGGTCCTTGGAAAGGTAGACGTAAACTTTTTTCAAAAAAAAAAAAAAAAAAAAAAACAATAAAACCCTAATTTTCGCTCTCATTTTTTTGTGTGGCAATAGTCTCACAAACTGGAGATGAAAATCTGCTTTATTTCGAGAATTGTTGCCACCTTTCGCTTTCAAATCGCAAAGTTTGTTAATAAAAAATTTCTAAGTTTTACGATAAAACAAAAATAGCATTACCAAACATTAAATATATTATTCCCGATTCCAAAAATTCGTAGGAAGCCATTTCGGCTATTCCTATGTTCGTACGCCTTTAATCAGCCGAAATATTAATTAAAAACTCTGAAAGCGCTAATTTTCGCACTCATTTTTCCAAGTGGCAGCAGTTTAGCGCGTTGGAGACAAAACTGCTTTTTTTCGAAAAGTGTTGCTGCTGCTCGCTTTAAAATCGTAGAGTTTGTTAATCAAAAATTTGTAAATTTTACAAAATCTCTAAATTTAAAGAAGAATGTCTGTTTGTGTTTTTGTTTGTCCGCGTTATTGATTTCTGATGAATTATGATCAATGTTTTTGCCACATTTAATCTACTAAAATTGAATATAGGTGAAATTTTGGACGGAACTTGAGCTTTTGCGACCATTTGATTAGAAAGACGAAAATTATTAAAAACTGCGTGCCATTGTTGCTGATATAATGAGAGAGAATTCGTTTATTTTTCTATCGAAATTTTTTATATGTGCTCCATATTGCATCAGGTGGAAAAATGTATGACTATGAATCTTAATTTTTGCATCGTTATTAGAGAAGGATTGCAGCGGTATCGTTCTCTCTGTTGTTAGATACATTACTCTCAATCTAACTTCACTGACATTGGTTACGTCCGCTAGTAATAATATACATTAACAAAAATACAAAACCGAAGGTGATTCGCAGATATTTTTACAAAGACTTTACTAAAATTTATTAAAACAAAGACTTCATTTTCATGTAATGACTAACCTTTAATAAAATACGAAATAATCTTTACTTTCAATTTGACATAATGATAAAAAAAACAGATTAAGGAAACAATATTTGAACAGAGGATTTTTTTCTCTTGCAATCTTAGTTACATTACGCAAATATTCAGTTTTAATCCACACCTCGTAAGCTGTGACAAGTAGTTTTATACTTTTATGTGGACTTGTCAAATGAAACTCTATTCAAATATTTGATCTTCATTAACTCCTTATGCGCAGATCGCACAACCGCGAAAAAGTGCTTAGGAGTAATGAAGAATGAAATTTTAAATTAGAAAGGTCTTTCTAGTCTATTACTACTCTCAATTTCGTAGTCCAGGTCAGGTATCCTACGTATGCGAAAGTAGAACGTTCTGGTAAGATTTCCGTAGTCATTTCGTTTTACAGTGGTGTGAAGTAAAGGAAGAATTGTTCTTAATTTATACGCAAGGAAACCTTGGTACTTTTCTATTATTTACCCTGCCCAAAAAAGAAACGGAACAGTTCTATATCTCCCGTTCTATTGGACCGATTGACGAAATTCAAATTGCGTTTTTCATGTCTCGAAAGTGCAACTTAGGTATATTAGATTTATATATAGCATTATTCTAACATGGTATTTTGACACAAAATCCGTCTTTTTCTGAAATGACATACCAATTTTTTTGATTCAAACTAACCTCAGACATTAAGTTTCTGTAAAATTTGGTGAGAAACTTACCGAGAAATTCAAAAATTTATCTTGGTGCACTATTTTCAATATGCACGAAGAATAATTTTCTTGGCAAAAATTCTTAATTTATGGCAATCTACTTTCCTTTCTTTTTCATTGTGCACGAACAGAAAAAAAGGTGCATCATTCGTTCTTCCAATAATTTTCCTTATATTGCTTTTTTAATAATAGTTGTTATTTTTAGATCTGTAAACTACGTTAGCCATTATATTGCTTAAAGCAAGGATGCCAAAATTCAAAATGCGTTAAAATGTAAATAAACGTATATATCAGGAAATTTTCAATAAAAAAGACTAAATTTTTCCAGGTATGCTTAGAAATATATGTACTTTAAGATGATATGATTATTTCTTTTATAGGTGATGATTCAAAAATGTTTTCGAAAAATTTATAAAAATTACTTAAAAGTACAAATTTTAAAAATAAATCAAAAAAGAGCTTCGAATTTTATTTGGATTGAACCTCCATCTCGAAGGAATCGAGTAAGTTTAATACAAAAAGAAACATTAATAAATATATACCAAATTCAATTTACATTGAGAAGCTAAACTTTTGAGAGTTCATATTTTAAAAATTTCTCGTACAATGTGTACAAAACTTGGCACTTGGGCATAATTAATTATTCCATTAATTCTATGAATGAAATTTGATTCATAGAATCGAAATTTGAAAAAAAATAGCTGTGTCATTTCAGAAAAGTCCGATTTTGTGTCAGACTACCTATGTTAGAACAGTGCTGATATAAATCTAATACATATTTCAAGAAAGGAAAAACGCAGGTGAAGTTTTGTCCAATCGGCCCAACTTCTCTTTCTACTAGAAGAACGGGAGGTACAAAACGGTCCCATTATTTTTATTTTTATTATTTTTTTTTTGTTCTAGATGTACCTGCCACTCATTCTGACGAGTTTATTAATTGTAAATATGCAATGAAATGGGTTAAATTTAAGGACGTTGTTAAATAAATTAAGCACTCTGCCACGATGTTAAAATCTGAATCCTTTCAGATTTTCTTTACTTTTCTTTTACTTAGATTTAAACCAAACTTTTAATACGACAGCAAAATATACTTGGTATCTGCATAAAAATTATTACATTTGTTCTCCTAATTGGCTGTACGCTACCGCGGTAGCAATAATACATGGTCATGTGCTATCGACCTTGAGACGGAGAAATTTTCGTTCACAAAGCTACGTCAAACGGATCAGCATATTTTTCCCCATTTAAGACACGCAGACTGAATACGAGTATCATAAATTTTGGATGTTTCCGCCTTATGGCTGTCTGTATATGTTCTAATAGAAAAAAGCTGGGAAGTGCGGAGGTGTGTACGTTTTTTCACCGAATTTTTTATGTTTCGCAGAAATCTTGATTTCTCTACTTGCTTTTCTATATGCGACTAGGCAGTACATGATCTGTGAATTAAAAGAGGGTGAATGAACTATGACCACGTAAATATTTAATCAAAAGCTACCATTAATTTGAGGCTTTTAATGTTTTCGCGAAATAGCTGTGTTTTAATTCCTTCCACGTAGATGCGAATGAGACTGAAATGCAGTATCGCAGACGGCACTTTAATGGCAATGCATTTCCTCGGATTAAACTGCAATGTGGAACTTTGACATCGCCTAGTTAGATGTGTAAGTAATTAGAATTTACCACCACGTATTTTGTAAATTTAGCATGAAATTCATTTTCCTAATGGAATACATGCAATTTAATTATCCCTACTCAAATAGAATACGGTTTGATGAAACATATTTTTATTTCTAAGGGAAAATCAAAGGAAAAGAATTTCACAAGCTTGCAGGTTTCGAATTTAGAATTTGTACGAGATGAAACAAGTTGTATTTTCTTAATATTGTATTTATTAATAAAAAGTATGGGTTATTAAAATGCATAGTTTGTTTTATTTTATGAAAATAAGCATTAAGTTAGTATAAAATTTTAGTATTTTTAATCACTCTAACAGTATCTGAAGTTAACTTTGCTGCTTTCTTAGTCGTGTTACTGAGTAATAATTTTTATTCCATAACTGTTCAAAGAATGGGTGTATGAGAATGAAGTATTTAATAATCACTTGTGGTAACCCAAGGTTATTCATGATTCCGTGCGACATTTTTAAGGCTCATGATAAACAAACTACACAAATAATACTAACTGTTATGATACTAAATCGAAAACAAGCTTCCCAAGTTTCTTTTTTGTTTGGTCTATCGTCTCGTGACTTTTCAATTCCTTATGGCATTTAAAACATTACAATAAATTCGATTCCTGGAGCTAAAACATTACATTCAAATATATTTTCGCTCATTATCTGAAATTGTTATTACTCTTTATACATGATAATTACAATTTAATATTACTTTTATACCACTGCAGTGATTCGGTAGGCCTAAATTAAATCATAACTTTCAGAAAACGTAAAAACGCTTAATGAGAACTTGAGTTTATATTTTTGTTCAAATTTTCCTTACTTTAGATTCAACTATTAACTGCAAGCATGCTCCTTGTTCTGCATTCACACAGTTTTTGTATATTGCTTTGATGTCTGTACAGACATAATCCAGCTTCATAACAATATGTAATTGAGAAAACAGTAGCTTTAACTTTGGTATGTCAGAAGAAAATTTTGGATTCATCCAGTAGACATGGCTTTTGAAACGCACATTTTAGTACACCGCGCGATGTCCAATCTTTAAAGATCTCATATATTCCGTTAATTTCGGTAGGTTATTGTTCAGAATGAACACTTTCGATAGTCATTCAAAAGTCAGTGCAGCATCTTCTTTTGCGCTGTCGGAAATCAAAGTTCCAACAAGGCTGTCTATGGTTCCAGAAGCGTCTTTCTATATTTTTTGTGAATATTGATGCTGCTTGATTCCAAGAAGACTTTTGTAAGTGAAATGCAATCATTAACTTCTTCTCCAGTTTATTCAAATCAATGCATACGTTTTTCCTCGTAAAAGAAGCCCCTTCGAGCATTATAAGTTCTAACTTTCTTAGCTATCATAAAGTTAGGCGATCTTACGAAGGCAACTTCTCGCAGAGGCGTAATAGAATACTTGTACAGAGAAGGGCAAAATAACCCTTTATTATTTGTAAAACTCTGAACAGAAATACACGCACTTCCGGCTTACAATAACACCGACTACTTGCGGTGGAACTAAAGAATAACTTCAAAGCTAAAGAGTGGTGCTGGACTAACATTTTAATTTAAGGCTAGCTAGGTAACTCAACAAACTACCCGGCGTTATACTTATTAAATGGCAGGCGTGTCAGCAACTCAGCGTAACAGCAAGGACAAACTAGCAACGTGCGCTGGCTAGCGAAATTATGCTCTGAATAAACTACAAGATTTCTCTGTTTAAGTACTTACTTCACTTCACTTTAAATTTGCATCCTGGAGAGAAAATGCGAGAGGAAAATGAGAGGTTCAGGAAAGGTACTAAATTTAAAATAACTTATTATGCAAATTGAGGGAAACCATACAACATTTGCATCAAAAACTATAGAATGTTTCACTAACGATGATAAATTCCATTCATATCGACGTACTAGTGGCCGAGTGGTAAAATCACTCAGCATTGGTAGTTCCGACCTGAGTCTAATTCGAATGGACTGGCTGCATGGGCAGTGTGCCTTGTTTTCCCCCCATGTGTAACGTGTATACGAACCATTGAACCATTTTCTGTCAGAAAGTCCTTCGCGAATGAATCCCTCTCCTTAGGCAGATAGCCTTAGTGTGCCTTGCTGTAATCAACTAAAACATAAGTATGTTTGGAGATTATTTGTACTAAGGAAAGTTTCGAACGAATTTTATTAGCAAAAGATTTCATTTAATTTTTTACTTGTACAAAATAGTTAACAAATGAATACCCTTTTGCCATATTTGAGGACATATGCCGTTCAAATATAGTCAGACATTTCTCGCGAATCAGACTATTTAGAGTCTTTTGATTGTTGATAAAGCTGTTGTAGACGTCTTTACAAACATCGATGGTCAAAATATCAGTAATTTCAGAGTTCCTAGCTATACGAAAATGGCGCTTTCCAGTGTAAGTTCTGTAAGGCAGTTGAAAGTTGTATAATTTATGTAAAAATTACAATTTTAATATTTAATTTTGAAATTCAAAAAAGCATGTTTAAAACTTAAATCTTCTTGAAAATGAAAACTAATATATGACATTTATTTTGAACTGATTCTTGAATTTACCATGTTATTGAGGGGATTATAACGGATATGAGTGGATTTTGACCTCAGTTAATAAGTTCGTCAGTTCTTTCAATTTTGGTTGTATCATTTAGTGTGTCACTGCGCTTAGGCAAATATCCCTTACTATGTTTAATCATCCATCTATCTATATATATAAAGAAGAAAGTCCGTGTGTTTGTCCTCTAATAACTCAGTCACTACTATAATTACCCTCACCAAACTTTCTACAATTCTTTCTTGGGTCCTGGAAAAGGTCAACGTCCACTTCCACCCCAAAAAAATAGCTAAAATCAGAGATATTAATTAAAAACCGGAAAAACGATAATTTGCGACCTCACTTTTCGGAGTGGCAACAGTCTGGCAAACTGGAGATGAAAATCTGCTTTATTTCGAAAGTTGTTGCCACTGCCTGCTTTCAAATCGTAGAGTTTGGTAATAAAACATTTCTAAATTTTACGAGGAAATAAAAATAGCTTTACCAAATATTAAATACTTTTTTCCGAGTGGCAACAGTTTAGCACGTTGGAGATAAAAATGCTTAATTTCGAAACGTGTTGCTACTGCTCGGTTTCAAATCGTAGAGTTTGTTAATAAGAAAATTTTAAGTTTTACAAAATCTATATATATATATATAAAATGTCTGTTTGTTTGTTCGCGTTATTGATTTCTGATCGATTATGATAAATTTTTTGCCACATTTAATCGACAAAAATTGAATATGGGAGAGATATTAGATGGACCTTGAGCTTTTACTGCCATTTGATTAGAAAGACGTAAATATTTAAAAACTACGTGCCATTGTTGCTGATATAATAAGAGAGAATTAGCTTATTTTTCCATGGAAATTTTTTATGTGGGTTTCACGTCGAATCAGACTAAAAATGTACGACTATGAATCGTATTTTTTGCATCGTTATTAGAGAAGGATTACAGCAGTATCGTTCTCTGTGTTGCTACATGCATTACTCTCAGTCTAACTTAACTGGCATCGGGTACTCTTGCTAGTAATCAACTACACCAAACCATTAATTTTCTTTATTTTGTTAAAAGTTTCGCCGATACGATATTTTCACGCCCAGTCTTCATCACTTTGAACCATCGCCAACACAGCGTTATGCTTTATTAAACATGATATTACATGTGCATAGAATTTCATCAAATATACATATCATTCTTTTTACTTGTAACAAGCCACCCAACCGTATAGTGCTTAGCATCGCTGACTGCCATACCGAAGGGCCCGGGTTCGAATCCCGGAAAAGGCATGGATATTTGTAAATTATAGTTTGGGTGAGGCACTCTAAATATGCGGCGAACCGAAAGTCCTCTGGTGTGGTTTGATGGAAAGGGGGAGGGGTGGAAGCCCTTCGGACCTGTCCCCCCGAGATGCTCTCCATCGGAATTGGGGGCGGAATTGAGCTGTTTCCAACGCCAGGCGTAATCTTGCGCTCCTTGTCACGAGGAATTTCGTGGGCTTAGGCTGATGTTACTGTCAGACAAGTGAGCATAAGTAACAACTTGAAGTAAGCGCCTTTCTTTAGTATGCAGTAGGAGTGACTCATGGCGGCTTGTGTGAATATTCTTCATACACTAGTGTGCTAGTACAGTGCGCTTTTAAAGAGGTCGCTAGTAAATAGTCTGCTATTAAAGAGGCGTCGATTTTATAAGTTTATTATTTTTATCATTATTTTTATTAGCCAACACTTATTACCTACTCAATTAATATCACACACACTCACCAAAACAGAAAAAAATCATCAAACGCACACAAACCTTGGAGAAGAATTGCTTAGATATAACAGTGTTATCCCATTGAACATTCACAATGAAATGACTCCAAATGGATTAAGCATTTATATTTATATGGGGATAAATTTGAAGAAACTTCGAGTAGATTCCAGAAATGCTGGAAGAATGCAGAATGAGAAAGACCATTCACAATATGTAGTTTCATTGGAATGGCCAATAATCTTCTGCTAGAGAAGACACGAAATCCAACGTAGTTCTGCGTTCAAAATGCAATTTCGAAACTTCTTCTTTTTGTTCTATTTTTTTTTTCTTATCTTTAAATTTCATTTAGTTTTTATATTTTCGATGAGTCCCTGGAAAGTGCATGCGAAGCCCTTAGAATTCCGCAAATCAAAGACTGAGAATAGCTGTTCTACGCGATAACCGAGCTTGAACTCTGTGGTCGAGAATTTACTTATGGGATTATCGGAGGCACGATAATTCTCGGAGACGTTTTTGGCATCTTTGAATTTCACTGTTATTTCAGAATTACTCTGTTTGAAATTCTATATTGTATTTTATAATCAAAGAAAATTTTCTGAATTACTTAAAGTTTAAACTAGGAATATGTATTATGTAACTCATTATGTATTTAAAATCAATTTATATGATCGGGAGACTACCTATAGGATTGTGAAGAAAGGGAAAGCCTCAACATGGAATTTGACAACTCTGAACCTAAAACGAAATGGCAAATATTTTATGATTCATGCAGATTTTCAAGACTGAGACACTAAGTAATATTATAAAAAATAAACCTATAAAAATCCTTTATGCAGATAAGAAGAAAAGGTAAACGAATAAAATTTTAATTAAAAGCCAAATGTATTAGTTTTACATTTCATTTTAGTTTTGAATAGCAGTCTAAGGGAAATATCCACCTAACTCATATACGAAAATTTTTAGAACTAAGCACAATTGCAAAATTAATACGGAATGTAATAAAAAAAAGAAAAATTTTATTCAAACATAAAGTAATAACGATAAAGATAATTAAAGTACAACATTAATAATAAGAAAAAAAAATCTTAAAGCTTTCAGATTTTATATCACGCCCAAAAGTGCGTTTTTGTTTAACATTTTGTGTGTTACCTTTATTTATTAAATATCATGTTCTTCGCAATTAAACGATAAAATTCAATTCAACAGCAATATCACAAAATAAAGAAGAACATAAAAAAAGAACATATCTTCAGAATTTCCGGTAAACAGTTTCTCGCGCTTCAGAAAAAAATGTTTTATTCCATACAGTGTTGCCACCGTTTGATTTGAAATCGTACAGTTTGGGAATCAAAAATTCGTTAAAGTTTTATGAAATATTTAATAAAACAAATTCCAAATTTCAAATTTGGGCTTCTTGATTCCCATATTTGAGTGAAGGACTACGTTATTCAAAATTGGATGTCTCTAGGTACCGTTATTTTTTCACAATGGGGGAAACTTACGTACACTTACGTACATTTATGCAGATTCTTTGTTATTTAATTTCTTTAAATATAATGCAGGTTAAATATAATGCAATATTTGGTGGCAACAGTTTGAAAAGTTAAACGCCGTTTAGAATGAACCAAAGCAAAATGCCAAAACAAAATTAATAGCCAAATTATCTCCCTACCTTATGTTCCGAACAAATGTTTGCACCATGAATTTACTCGTAAAATGTTATTAGGGTCTCCACGCATAAACTGTTCTCTGGGCAAACTGTCCCTTTAGGTTAATAAAAATAAAAATCAACTATAATAAAGTAACAATAACAAAGTACAAAAAGTACAGAAAAGCGAATAAAAATAAACAAATAAGTAATAATAAAGGAAATTTAAAAAGGAAATATAATAAACAGACAGTAAAAAATTGCAAAACTAACAGTTAAAAGAGAACAAGAAATAAAAAATAATCAAGAGTTATGGTCATTATTTTTTGCGCAAAATATACATATTAGTCAAAATAAAACCACTTTCTAGGTTCCACTTCTAGTCTATAGTAATTTCTTTTATAACGCATAAGACATAATCGTAAGATCTTAATGTTCAGAAATAGAAAGCTGAAGATTCTACAGATTCTTTCATTTCGATGTATGAAAATTTTTGGTCATTAATGCTCCAGTGAATTTTCCTCTTTCTGGTTATGGGTATGGCTATGACTAAATTTCTGAAATTATTTTTAAGCACGATAGGCCCATGAATTTATTATTTAATTTCGTGGATATTTAAATTATAGAGCACAAAAGCAAACATTTAAAATGAAAATTTCAAAATAGCTATCCCAAATAGTTAAAACACATACTTGTTATAATACTTTTCTATCATAAATCAACGCCATATGGAATGCATATGCATTATGCACATATTGATAAATTATACACATATTGTTAATTGCACAATTTGCATTATGCACATATTGTTAAATATATGCATTATGCACATATTTAACAAAGGCTTCATTTCTCAAGATAGAATACTGCATTTTTCTTGCTGAATCTTTTGCATATGGAGCTTTTAATAAATATTTGCTCTGAGGGGAGGAGCATACTTTCAGGAAATTAGAACAAATCAGCCAGCTGAAAAGAAAGATCACCTTCCCAAAGAGTTTTTCTTCCAGATGTTTAATAGAAAAATGTGACTAAGAAACTGCCCATAAAAGAGTCTTTCTGTTTTTGCAAAATTATTAGATCAATGATAAGAATGCATGAATAGAAAGAAGTAATATTCATTATTGTAAGGTATAACGTTAAAAAAAAACAACTCCATTTAGTTCTAGTTACTGGCGATGTCAAACAACAAGAATAAGCGTAATATTTATAAATTTTGCAAGAGTAGTTTCAATGGTATACCTATAGAACCATCGTCCTCAGTGCTTAAATTCAAATGAGCGAGACAGAATATGGGAATAAGTTAAGAATGACTGGGAAGGAGTCAAGCTTACGTACTTAGGCAGCTGCGAAGGATAGTTAATTATTTAAGCCATGGAAACTAGTCCTGAAAAATTTACAAATATTACACTGATTCTCGTTGTTTGATTTCTCCAATAATCATTATTCGGCGTGTTATTTTAAACTAGTTTCCATTACTGAACCTTTATAGTTTCTCGAAACGAAATGCAGAACTATTCCAAATTAACTGAAAACTATGTATTTGATAATAGCATTGCTAGGAAAGAATAGCCATAATAAATGAAACACAATAGAGACGCTCCGTCCCTTACGTTCCGAACAAATGTTTGCACCATGAATTTACTCGTAAAATGCTATTAGGGTCTCCACGCATATTTTCTAACAGAAATGCCCCAGCGGTTGGGCGGTAAAGTGGCTGAATATACGGTAGTGCGATCCGGGGTATGGGCGAACGGGCTACTGCATGCGCGTTTTCGTGTATTTTACATGTCTAGCATATATACTAACCAGTTTCTCTTAGAAACAAGCGAGTTTCTATTAGTGGAGGGATGCCTTCGTGGAGGACTAGGCGTTTCTCATCTCAGGCAGTAGCCCTCGAGTGCTTTACCACAATCAAATAAGTCAAACTAAACCAATTTCGTCTAACATTAAGTGTTCTCGAGAGAAGAGTGTAAATATTAACAAATGAACAATTATAAATACTGAAGTAATTAATTCATTTAAAGTTTTAAACACAGTTTATTATAAATAGAAAGTTATAAATAAATAAAGAATTTCTGTACTATACGAAACTTTTATTATCGTCTTTGAAGCATGTAGGAATGGGATAAAGAGGAGGCTACTAGACTTTTACACGGGTTGGGGATGAGTTGACGTCTGACACGCCCTCTAAGGAAACATGTGATTAGGAGAATATGAAAGGTGGAAAGAGTTGGCATGCTACATGGGGCAGCAGGACTGATTTCTGAAGCGTTTGTCTTAAATCTTTCACGGCGAAGTAGCGAGTAATGGCCGCCCATTCAGACATCTACAGGTCACCTGAACGCCTACGTCCGCTTTCGACATGGTGCTTACTCCATCCCGATAGCTCATGACTCAGTGGTTTCGTGAACTGTTACATGACATGCCAATCATTCTTTTGAAGCGAATAAATTTTTCTGAGGTGATTTTCTTCTCCTTTGTTTATCATCAGCGTTAGCTATTGATGCTCCCACATGCAATCCTGTCTTGAGAAAAACTGCACGAAGTGGGTGAAACCGCACAAAGATCCCTAAGAGAGAAGTAATCACTTTACTTAAGTAGGTTATTGTAAACGCTGTAGCATTCTGCTAGGTAGGGGGAGAAAATCCATTCCAACAGAAAATCGTATACACGGGCGTTTTAGATGCTTGAGGAGGAATAGATTTTGGCCTTTAACGATACGAAAGAGTTAAGCAAATATGTGTCTAAAAGTAAAACTGCGATGCTTTTCTGGGGCTCTAATGCCTATAAAGTACTTCACACAGCAATTACAGGGTTCTTTATGAAGACTTAGAATGAAAGTCCATGAAATATGCCCTCGTAGGAGGTCCTGGGTGTTGAGAACAGGTTTTGTTTGTGATTCGTCAAAAATAAATCTACAGTACTATAGAGAACCATTCACTAACAAACCTCTCAGAATTTGGGTGTCGATTTTTTAAAAAAGGGGGGCTTTCTTCAACCTCGGAAAAAGCTCTTGGTATTAATTTTACACAAAATCCTTTAACGGTGACAGGCTGTTCTTCTCTTCCTCTTTCTCTCTTCCTTGCTCTTCGAGATGCATCAGGTAAGTTGACTGTACCGGCACTGCACCTTCGACTGATGACTATCCAATGCATCGTCGCTGCACTTTGACATGTTCAAGAATATGATTTTTGTTCTTAAGAATGTTCCGATTTTCAAACTATTCTTATTATTCGAACACGCGATAATCAAGATTTTCTCACCAACTTCTACACCTTTTACTAAAGCGAATTTTCTTTCAAATGACTTTCAAACAACCATTTTCATTATTACTTATTTTCTCTTCTCCTTCAAACAAATTTCACTCTGAGAACAGGATCTTTCATATCTGTCAAAGTTCATAAACTGGGAAGGGTCTGTAAGTAATATTTGACAATCCAGTTTCGCAAACAATTACATTAACTTCCGGAAAAATAGAACATTTCATTTCCTCTTAGAAAACAAATTTATGAAATAGTAATATTCCCACAGATACTTCTAATTCTTGCTGCAACTGACGGCTATGGTTCAGTAGTATAGCGATCTCAAAAATAAACTCATTTAGAAGGTGATTGTGTTGAATTTTGACTTTAGATTTTAGAAAAGGCAATGAAATTTTAGATGAAATAAACAATATGTGCCTTCCTTTTACGAACATAGTTTTTAGAAAAATAGAATGTGTTTTTAGAAAAATTTATAAGTTTCCAATTGTAGAATGACAATACAAATCAGATAATGAATCTTAAGAAGAGAGGCTGTTCCAATATGCCAGTTACAGACTAATGAGGGAACGATTCCTTGTAGTCCTTTAAAACGGGAAAATAATGAAAGTTTTTAATTTAAAAATTTATATTAAAATATTCGCGCTCAATTCCTAAAATCTCCTGCCTTTTTAATGTTATGTTCACGCACACGCACGCACGCACGCACGCACGCACGCACACACACACACACACACACACACACACAACACACACACACACACACACACACACACACACACACGTATATTCAGGGTGAATAAAGAAACTTTGCCAACATCGGCACTTCTAGCGTCCGTTCCGGTTAACCGATTCAGATGAGATTGCAAATATAATTATTCGGAGGTATGCGCTCCAGAGTCTGTGAATGGCAACACAGGGGCGCTCACGGTTACGGTTATAGTTACAGAAACTCGAAAATATCGAATGGAAAAGCGAACGTTTTCCGGTCGCAAAATGTTCAGCGCATGGGAAAACCCTAAATAGCGTTGGAACGATACCGATATGTCCAAAAATGGAGGTGTTATACATACCCAAAAAATAGTTCTGAAAACCGGCCAACGAAACACGATCTGGGAGCACGCAAAAAATTTGCATATAACAGAGACAAGATGCCAATCACAGAACGCCAATCGCCAGATGTTCAGGGCAAGAAACCAATGAAATGGCAGGCGGATACGCGAAGTCGTCATTCGGGAACTTGCATATGGCGACGAAATTACTCTTAATGGGAAGGTTCGTGGTGAATTGATAAAACTGTACTATCAAAATGGGATGAACGCCACACCGGAATTGCGTAGGCGGAATGAACTGAATGACATCGTTTGGATGCAAGGTTGCGCACCTCGACATATGGCGAGGTTTGTTAAAGGGTCCTAGGACAGCATTTTGGTGATCCCATCATCTCACACCATTATCCTTTTCTGTGGCCTCGGCGATCCTCTGATCTGACGCCTATGGATTTCTGTTTTTGGGGATGTCTCAAATTTAGAGTTTACCTGTGCAATCCGTAAATTCTGTCGATTTAAAGGATTCTATATCGTGAGATATATCGCATGAGATTGCAAACATCCCTCATGCCATGTTGCTTTAAGCGGTATTGTCCTACGTCTCCCGATGCAATTCATACTTTCCTGTGATGCCACCCATATGGGAAATGCTTGATCTAAATAAGATATTCTTTTGGCAGAGTTTCTTTATGACCACCCTGTATATATAAACTTATACCGAAAAACGTTTTGTGCAAAAAGTAGAAGAAATTTTAAAACGTAATAATATTAAAAGTTAGATTTAACTCAATGTATTATCAAAATCTTAGTCAGGAGAGGTATTTGAGACAGGAAAAGAAAATGACGTTAATAGAAAAATTATGATAACGATAGTTCTTAAGAAAATGTAGAGAATTTAATTCTGCTTTTATTATTAATAAAAGAGGGAAATCGTACCACTCAAATCGGTTTCTTGAAGAAAGTACCTACTTTTTTAAAACTCCTTTGATTATTTAAATTAATTAGTTAATGTCTTAAACTTTGAAGGAAAGTATAAAACTTATGAGCGGGCATGGTATGTAGACTGCATACATTTCCCTTTCAATACCATATACTTGAAGAAAGAGATCGTGACACTACAAGTACTGAAAATTCGGAGGCTGTAGACTGAGATCAATAAAATTGCAAAAAATAAGTAAATCAGTTTCTAAAACAGTGTTCATTGTTAGGAAATATATAAAAAGGAGCAACTCACAGATCTCAAGCTTCTAGCTTAAATTTTGTTTATTCATTTAATTATTTCATCAATGTGATAAGCCCTTTCTTAAAAACGGAAAATCTTTATCGAGTAGTCCGTAATTTCAACTACAGCTGCACATTATTTCTTAACATAATGATTTAACTTTAAAATAATATCCACTCAAGTAGCAATTAAAATAATTTATAAATAAGTGAGTTGCTTGGCGCGAAATATGGTAAAACTACAGCTGCACATTATTTCGTTTTCAACTACAGCTGCACGTTATTTCTTAACATAATGAATTAACTTTAAAATAATATCCACTCAAGTAGCAATTAAAATAATTTATAAATAAGTGAGTTGCTTGGCGCGAAATATGGTAAAACAACACATTTACGAAAACAAATTCAAGGTTTTGTATAATTAATTTTGTAAACCCAATTTGCTTGTTAATGTCTGTTGGAAAATTAAGGTTTAATTGATTGGTTAAATTAAGGCAAATTAAGGTCTGCTTATTCATGTCCCTTGGCAAAGGTTGCTTTTAGAATTTACAAGTGAAATGGTAACACCAATTCTTTGCACAAACAATTTCTGGAAAAGCAGCTTCATATTTTACTGGCATCCTATCCACTCTGCGATGATAATTGGCTGCCTTACTACATGCTCTCTGCCCGCGCGTTAATATAGTTCCGAGGTTAGGTCTTTACGCGCGTCAGTGCTCTTCCAGTGCGCGTCGTTATAGTAACATCCACGCATCGTGGAATCTTTAAAGGACAGGGCGAGAGCTAACGAGTCTTGAATTATGTTTTTTATATTGTGTTATTTCATTGTGGCAAAGGTATTGCATCAAACATGAGATGTTTTACGGCTTGTGGTTTACCTGTACCCACCAGGCGAAGGAAAATAGGTTCTTGTAAGAGAGGTACGACGACAACTAGAAATGTTTTGTGGTTTTCTAAGCATTTCCATTTCCGGAATTAAAATAGATGTTCGATAAAATATTACTTCATGGTACCATTTGGATAATTATTTATGTAAATGAAATAAGTGATACCTAATTTGAATTAATTATCTTACAGAATACCTTTCCCATAATTCTTTTCCCAAGAGTGTTTCATAATCGTATTACTTCGTTTCAGATTAGCATATGAAATCCTTTTAAGTCCGAAAGAATCATAGTCTGGAATAAACATTTATTTAACTTAGAAAACGTACCCCAGCAGGAAAAAAAACCTTTCATGTAGATACTTTTACTTTTAGATTGTTTGGTTTATTTAATTCCAGCTATTTGCTTAATGTGAAGGATGCTTTTGTCGATGACCTTTTTAACGGAAACTGACTCGTATACACGTTAAACTTGGGGAAAAGCACGAAAACACCCACGCAGTCAGACTGCTTGCTAGGATTCGAACTCCCGAACCGAGCTATCAGTGTTTAGCGAAGTACCGCTCGGCCGTTGATAGGCCCTTTTTTTAGTTTTAGAATTATGATGTCAAATCATTGTTTCTGCCGCAAAGAAAACCACATAAAACTGAGACGCGTAAATAATAACAACGTATCAACCTCCGTTCTTGTAATAGATTTTATAACAGCACTTTTCATGATTAAAATAATTCGAACAGACCCAAATGTGTTTCTATAAATTATTTCGTGGAAAACGTTAACTGTGTTTTACTTAACAAAACCAGAAAAATCTTATTAGATTATTAATTACATTTATTAGACCAAAGGGTCAATTTGCCCAGAAGGGCTATTAATTTCATTTTGGCATTTTGCTTTCATTCACTGTAAACGGCCAACCACTTTTTAAAAATTGTTGCCACTAAATATTAAGGCCCTGTATTATATTTAAAGAAAATAAATAATGAAGAATCTACATAAATGTATGTATGTTTATCGCATTGTGATAAAACACCGCTACCTGGAGCCAGCAAATTTTAAATAACGTACTTCTCCACCCGAATATGGGCATCTGGAAGCCCAAATTTGGAATTTGTTTTATTATCTATTTCATATATTGTAAAGCATTTATGAGTTTTTGATTAAGAAACTCAACGATTTCAAAGCGAGCAATGGCAAGATTTTACAGAAAAAAAAAGTATTTTTATGTCCTGCGCGCGAGACTGTGTATAGAAAATTCTAAAGATATGCTTTTTTAAATATTGTCTAATATTGCTGTTGAATTGAATTTTATCGCTTAAATGCTAAGACCATGATATTTAATAAATAAAGGTAACACACAAAACCTTAAAAAACGGCCATTTGGGCGTAATATAAAATCTGAAAGCATTCAGATTTTTTTTTAATTTCATAATTCTCATATTTTATTTTAGTATTTTAATTAATCGTGCATCACTGCCTTTTCTACGATCACAGAGTCCCATTACGCTGATATTTTTTATCTTAAAATGCGAAGTAAAACTCCGATCTATAAAACCATTTTCATAGCTTTATTTATAAGAATTTCTGCGTTGCATTTAAAGAAAACTGAATATCGGTAACTGTCCGAAATTCAAAAGCTTTTCTGGAGTTTAATTTTATCACTTTTCTTGACCAATTCTCTGTCTTCGCGAAGCAACATTTGATTTCACTTATCAGGTGAGAAACATTTGTTTCAAAATTTGCGAGGAAATACAAAAATGAAACACAATATATTCATAAGTCTTAAATAATGAAGTTCTTTTATATCAAATAAATATAAACATCTTCATGTAACATTTATTATTCATGATTTATTTATTATTCATTAACATGTATTATTATTTATTATTGATTTATATTTTTTATTATACACTCTTTTCGTACCATTACCTTTTCGAGATATAAAGCTTGGTTTGGTTTATGAGATTACGGGAAAACCTCGGGGGCTATCTGCCTAAGGGGAGGGATGCCTTCGTGGAGGACTTTCTAAGGAAAACTGGCATGTATACACGTTACACATGGGAAAAACTACAAAAACGCCCACGCAGCCAACTAGTTCGCGAGATTCGAAACTCGGACCGAACTAGTAGTGTTCAACGACTTTACCTCTCTGCCGCTAGTGGGCCCTCATTTATATGATTTATCTGTTTCGGATCTGTATCTTGAATATCTGCTGATTAATTCTTAGTTTGCGCATCGCAAATGTTTAGTTTAAAATGTTTTCAAATTCTAATATATTTTATATAAAAACAAATCGCATTTTTTTAAGCATTTTACATTAATGTAAAATGAAAGACTTCCAAGGGAATTCATTTAAACATTTTTTAGCTTTTAAATTTGAATCATAATTATTTAATGTTAGTATTAGTTGTTATACGATAGTTTGATATTTTGAAATGTTGCTTCTGAAATATGTTATGCATTAAAATTACATAGCAGCAAGATTTTGATTAGCAAGAAGTTGTATTCCAAAAAAATAATTAAGATTTACTTATTTGAGAAACATATTTTTAGAATTTTTTCCCCTAATTCTTTGAACTGCAATTATTCTTTTGTAGACACTGATTTTTTACATTAATTTATTTTTTTGGGTTGATTTATCTGAATGCTTTACATATTGTTCCGAATTGTGTTTTCTCAGTAAAAATTCCCTTAAATTAACTCGCAATACTTTTTTTCCAGAATAATTTTATCAAAACTTCCAAGTACAGTTTACTTACATTCGTGCCTCAGAATCTGTTTGAGCAGTTCCAGCGGCTGGCTAACTTCTATTTTCTCTGCTTGCTGGTGCTTCAGGTAAACACTTACTTTTTTAAAGTTTTTTGTTGTCTCTATTTGTTTAATAGTTAGTTTACTTGTTTGATTAGAAATAATTTTGAAATAAATTTCACAAAACTAGTTTTCAAACAATTTTGCATGCAGATGATTTGAAATGGCAATATAATGTGTCAAAGCGGTATTCTCAACATTCGGAAGAAAACGATTCTATTACTTTTGAATATTTCTCCTAATACATCCTTGCTTACCGATTTCGCTAATCACCAGATAATTTTGATCTTAACATCATTAGACAAGGCGAGAAATAGTCCTTAAAATCAAAGTTTTCCTAAATCTCTGACTGAATTCTCGGAAATTTGGCGGATTTTCAAATATAGATCGATTATAGGTTTTTAAACGAAAAATTTGATCCTCCATTGTTAACATCTTTAAATTAACATCTTAGGCATTTTAAATGATGATGATATCGTATTTCAAATCTAAACAGAAATTTAAAGGAATTGATTATGATCGTAAACCTTTCAACAGGCCGGAAGCGTTTGAAAAGAAGTAGAAATCATGTACTTCATTAACTGCTCTGATAAGTTTTCTTATGATCACAGGCAGTTTTCCGTCATTCTTGCATTAAATAAAATAAAGGAAGCATGTATAAAGAAACTTCATCTGTAAGACAATTTTAGTTAAATACCTGAGTTTTTTTTAGTTACTACGATATTCTGGTACTTTTGTGATTAAGCACAAACCTATTTAAAAAACGTGTTGGTACATTAGCAGGATTTTGTAGAATAATAGAAGTGACCTTTAAAAATGACATACCTACGACTATTGCATTTAGTTTATTTAAATTTTTCTCCTACAATTTTACTTTATAGTAGTCGTCATTAACAGCCCCATTATTTTATCCTTAGTTTTTCATGTAACAAAAGATAATGTTGATTTTAATTTTTAATTCCTTGCATGGAGTAATGGAAGCATTCTAATCGGAAAAAATTTTGGGTATCGTATTTCAAAAGAAATATCCATTTTGACAGTTCTCGAATCCATTTAGATGATTTTTTTGTATGATGGCTGTAAGTACAAACAGAATAAAGAACTTATTTTTTGAAAACAGATTGTAAAATGAATTTAAAAGCAATTAGCCGAAGAACGCTGAAATTTTATATATTGCGACTGCTATAACATCTAGTTCTGCACCCCCGTTTTTTATTCATTCGGCAGTACCAAAAGTATATATCTATAAACACATATACCCAGCCCCTTACCCAGGGTTAAAAGCCCTTACCAGGCCTTTAGTTTTGGACTTGTTGCTTACAGTCATATACTTCCAGTAACATAAATGTTTCAAATGACGAAAATATTCATGTTTCGACAATGTCAAATTTGAAAAGAAAATTAACTCCGAACACGTGTTAAAATTAAACTTTTAATATGCTATGGAGAAATCTTAAATTCAATGTATTGTCGTCGGAAAGTACAAAATTTCGCCTACTTAAACTGAATCAATATTTTTATGGCAAGGTTTAACGTCGGCTAGCGAAATGGGTGAAGCGGGAATATTCATTTGCATGTCTGGGCGACAGAGCGTTAACTGCAGGCGTCGCTGTCTAGAGTACTAAAACTTCTAAAACATTCTAAACTATTGATTTAAAATCTTTATATTTAATTTGCATCTTTGTAAGGGCTACAGGAAGCAGAAGTTATAGGAAAGTTTTAAAACATAATAATTGGTTAATTAACATAAAATAGTTTATAAAATATTCGCAACTTTCGAAAAGATCGTTTACGTAAAACATACACCAAGTAAGACTCCAGTTAATGCGACGAACGAATCTATGTTAACCCTGTCAGAGTTATGAAAGTAAAATTCCGTATAGAAGGGTGGCTTTTGTATTCATTACATACTAAAATGTCTGACAGCTTGTAATTTATCCGATTCCGGGTTGAATGTATACAGCCTGGAAGCAATAAGTATTTGGACACCAATGTGAATGCTCATGTCTGTGGTCCTCATATACTTTATGCCTTCCGCCGTTATATATCATGTAGGGAACAACATTGGCATTAGTTGCATGCAAGATGTCACGAAGTGCGGAGTTTTGAGAAAGGTGTAGTGGTCGGGTGTCATAGAAATGACCGGACTTAAGAGGCGTGTCTAGCTAGCAGAATTCCCCAAACTCGACAGTGTCCTATGCCACTCAGAAGTGGAAGTTGAGCGGGGATTGTCGGCATGTGCTATGTGTCGGGAGACGCACAAAACTGGAAGACAAAGACCGACGGTGCCGTCCAGAGAAATTCGGAAGAACTGTACACAGCCGATGGCCTACGTACTGTACTGGGTTTCACCAGGCACCCGGTAGTGTTGTTTTGCTGAATACCATCATTAAATAAGCACGTCTGCTTGGTTTTCACGATCGTGCTGCCGCCCATAAGTCAGAAAATCACTTCCATAAGTCATAAAGTCTAGCCGCGCTGCTCGGATAATGTGGTGTAAAGTACGTCGCCCGTGGACCGGTTGAAAGGGTTCTCTGGAGCGCTGAATCGAGGTTCAACCTCTATCGTTCGGATGGCAGGGTCTAGGTCTGCCTGGAGAACGCCTCCTCTCAGAATACATTTTGCCCACAGACGGAAGGGAAATTACAGACTTACGGTATTTCTTCTGCCCATTTTACTTTCAGAACGGCAATGTCGGCTATCATATTGCGAGGTTCATTACTAATTGAAATGGTGACAATAGGGTTAACTGAAAGGACTGGCGTGTTCAGAGTCAATCAAAAGCCCCATCAAAAGAATCTAGAACGACTTGGATTGCTGAATTAAGGGATGCAACAACCATCTAACATCGGTAAAGGAACTTTCATGTCTTCTCTAAGCCGAATGGATGAAAATACCAATATTCGCCATCCAAGGACTTGCGGAAATATGCCCGGAAAGCTGAGGCTCTAATTACCGTTCGAAGAGGACCTACTATCTATTGAATATGCGTATGAAATATGACAGGTGTGCAAATACTTATTGGTCATAATGTATTGTAAGCAGAAGAATCAAGGTACAAAATAAGAGAGCACTTTTTTTATAATATTAAACCAATAATCTTTTGAGGGTTTATTGAGAGAATCAAGGTGTGTGAATACTGTTGCAAATAGCATTTCCAGCTTTTCTAAGTATTTTCTACTGTACGTTATAGAGGAGAAAACTCTAAAAATTTGAGAGCATCTAATTTGATCTACTTACATATTTTACAATATTATCCCCTGCATATCTCAAATAGCACACAGGGAAGGAAAACTAAGAAGAGTTCTTAACTCTAAATGAAATTATTACACATTACGAAAGGAGATTCACAGTTGCTTACAAATGCAATAACACATTAATAACGGTATAATATTTATAGCTTATAGACGCAGTTCTGCTTCAAATTATTTCCTATGATTACATTTCTAAGAATATTATTCATAAGAGAGTTTGTAAAATATTAGCAAGAATTTAGCTTATTTCAGACTTGACAGTATACTGCAGATACATTATAATCCGCATACAGTAAAAGCGGGTATTTTTAGATGACCACATAATATATTACCAGCATTTTGTGCTGTTCGTTTCTAAATTACAATACAAAAATTAAGAATTTCCGTGATAAGAACGTTGCTAAATAGTAACTCAAATCAAACAAAGCAAATAAAAAAGGTAATTTCCCTTGAACCTTTGAAATATTGAACTTAAGATGAAGCTACTCTAAATATTGAAGTGGTTCAAATGGCTTCGAATGCGAACTTTTATAAACGGTAAAATCAGAAAGATTGAAATGTCAAATAATTCCAGTTCTCTATTCTAAGTAGAGTTATCAATGATTTAAACTGCTGAAAAGTGAATAATTTGTCTTCTGCCATGTATCATAATATTGTGTCGCCCAGGTGACGAAGTTCCCATAGCACGATATTTTAAATTCTATTAGAGCTACATGTATGAAAATAAAATAAAGCAAAGGCATAGAATTTTATAATGCAGTATGACGCACTGGTTATGAAAGTATCTGTAAAAGTTTGTCTTATACTGACCAGCTGATTTACCAGAGTTATAAAATTTGCATATTCGTCTGCAATTTTACTTGCATTGTGTCTAACATGTTCTTTCTTTCAGCTGATACCGCAAATATCTTCACTTACAGCAGTGACTACAGCAGTGCCTCTAGCGGTGGTATTGACGGTCACGGCCCTAAAAGATGCCATCGATGACTTTGTAATTATCCTTTCTTTTCAAATTGTTTTTAACAGTTTCTCTTTGTATTATATGAATACTGTTATACAATATCTGTATAACTGCATATTATATTGCGCCTCCATCTGCTGATAATGAGTTCCAATACTTGTAGCAGATGCGTGAATTCGCGGAGAATAGCGAACATAAGATGCTGGTTAACTAAAAGTAAACTAAATTTGGCGACACAACAGCCATTAGAGAGCCATGGCCGGCAGTGCTCTGATATCTACTTTCTGCACCGTGGGCTCCGGGGTGCTTGTGCATATTTGCCTGGGCAAGTGGTCAGCCTGACTCAGGACCTCCGATGTTTCATCCCCAAGCGAACTTGGTACTCATTTTATCGACCCCCCCCCCGAAGGAAAGAAAAGCTGAGTCAACCTTGCCCAGCCCGAGGATCGAATCTCAGACCTGTGGTGCTGCTGTGCCAGCGGGCCTTACTGGTTAACATGCGTAATTATATTATAGCTAAATTCAACTGATACGTTGTGGATAGTAAAATGTTATAAATGTTAAAAGCATAATATATTTAGCCCTGCTATATAAATTTCTATCTCTGGCACGTATGAAATTTAGCGATACTTATGATTTAGCGTAATCCACAAATGACGATTAAAGAAAGAAGAAACGTAGTTTCCTTGACAATGCAGCTTTTGTACTGAATCTTATCATGTTTCAAGAAAGAATCGAAATATATTCCTGTGCTAATAAACGCAGGGGGAAATGTAAATATTTAATGCAGCTCTATCGAAAATTGAGAGAATTATAGTAGAAGTACGAATATAAAGTTTTTAAGAAAATAATGAATACCGAAACAATGAAAAATAAGCTAAAGGTATTCAGATATTCTGGTCACTAAGTACTGCTATCTTTTGCCAGTATATTTATAACTATAAAGCACAGTGCGATTGGGGTATCCGAATTAGTTTCCTGATTTACATGTAAGCTGGGAACATGTATAGGACTATGTTGCGACCATTTTCATCATCATTATTAGCTTAGATTAATTCAGTTAAAGATTCAGATGCAAATAGTCTTGATTACTCGACAATATCCGGAGCATTTCGCTTGCTATTATTTAATATTTCACTGCGTTCTGACCATGAGTTACGGTCATATAGTCACAGTCACAAAGCCACAGAAATAAATAGTCATAAGCCATAGAAATAGATAGTAATAATCATCTATTCATGAAAATAAATAACTTTAAAAATTAAAATGTTAATTAAATGAAAAGAAACAATATTATAATTTTCTAAAAAATCAAGACTTCATTTTGTTTTACTTTATTTCAAGAAATTTTATAAATTCTGGATATTAATATAGTTCTAATAATTTGCAGATAATTCATTCGCTGATCAAATGGAATTCAAAATGTATCTGATATCAGAACTGATATGTGTTATAAAAACATTTTATAATTATGGTATAATACAGTAAGAAATTAATATACCCTTAATTGCAGAATACTTTCAACATTTGGCATTTCTAATGGATAACAAAATTCCTTTGAAAGAAATTTACCGAAAAACATATAAAAATATTTCATAAACTGCAATTAGGATATTTTAAGACTATAATTAGACATAATTCAGAAACTGATAAGATACAGAACCATCCCTCTGTTTAAAAGTGAATTTTACCGGCTTGAAATTTAAATCGTTATTTGAGTTAGTGTTTATACCAATGATTCTCAACCACTATGCCGCGGCACTTTTCTGTGCTGCCAAATTCTTAAAGTGTGCCGCCAAGTTTTAGAAATGTATATAGTACAATTTATAATGGGTTTAATACTAGTATACGGCACATATGAGAACTGGCAAAATTCGGTTTTTAAGACTTAATAAGCGCGCCAGTTGTGGTATCGAGGCCGATTTTGGTGCTCTGGAGGAGAGCGCATTTCGGAGCATTTTCGTGCATGTTTACTATATAATTTAAATTGAGAAGTTCTGATTGGTGCACATGGGAGACTAGCTTACTTATCAGACATTTTTGTTATTTTTAACATAAGTTGAAGTATGCAAGGACCGGAAGAAAATTTATTAAACTCAACAGATAAATTGCTGGGGTTCCGAAACCAAATAATTTTATGGAAGATTAAAGCTCAGGAAGACAATTTGGAAAAGTTTAAGTCAGTACCAAAAGATTTTAATAAAACCATTCATAAAATTGCTATGGACTATTTGACAACATTAAAGGAAAGAATT
Organism: Stegodyphus mimosarum; assembly: GCA_000611955.2. Lineage (NCBI taxonomy): Eukaryota > Metazoa > Arthropoda > Arachnida > Araneae > Eresidae > Stegodyphus > Stegodyphus mimosarum. Next base: position 80,844 of record KK118995.1, read on the forward strand.
ATTTATTAGCTGCCAAATTTAGATATAAAAAACATTGATGGGGTTCGTAATCCATTTGTGATAACGAATACTTCTGCATTTGAATTAATACCTGAATGAAGAGGAAGAACTAATTTCGCTTTCTAATAATAAAGATTTAATTTTAAAATATTCGGAAGAATCAATTAATTCATTTTGGATTAACATTAGAGGCGATTATCCCATGATGCCAAAAACTTTTTAAAAAATATTATTACAATTTTCTTCATCTTATTTGTGTGAATTGGGATTTTCAGTATTAACCGACATAAAAACGAATCAGAGATCGAGACTGTTAAATGTAGAAGACGATATGAGAGTAGCATTGTCATTTTTACGAGCAAATGTAAATGAAATTATCAAAAAACATCGAGCTCAAATTTCTCATTAAAAGTATTCTTATTAATAACTTGTAATTAATCCCTTCATAAACGTACTGCTGTTTTTGTAGTACGTGTTATTTTATTTTAAATTCAAAATTATTATCATAAATTGTTTTACACACATAAATTTACACACATCATAAATTGTTTATTATAGGTAAGTAAACAATTTATCTTTTTCTTTGTACGCCGCCAAATTTTGAAATCGTTAAAAGTGCGCCGTGACAAAAAAAGTTTGAGATTCAGTGGTTTATACACCTAAACCGTTCTCTGTTTGATTATGTAATTTTATATCACATACTTATGTTCTATTAGGCTTACATTCCGCGCTTAGGAAATATTGTATATCGAATCAAAAAGCAAATTTTTGTGATTGTTTACACGAATGTTAGGAGATTTTTTAAGATTTGGTAAATTTCAAAATCTTCGTCAAGCGTCTGATATACCCGCAGTTTCAAAGTTTTTTTCATTAATTTTTGATTTATTTACAATATTAAGACTATTTGTATAATTAAATAATTCTTATGTTATCTATCGTAAGAATTTGCATAAAAGTTCCTTTATGGAAATTCAAATTGCAAATTTGAATCACATTAAATTACGTTGATTCTCTGGAAATTGAGAAAATGTCACTTCCTGATGTAACACTAAGTGTCTCTATAATGCTTTTTAGTATCGACAAATAATTTCGATGGCAAACTATCTTTGTTAACGCATTATTGATTTAAGTGTATCTATACATATTGAATTAACTGTATAAAGACACAGCGCGGTTAAGGAGTAATCTTGGACACAGCGCACTTAAGGAGTGATTATGCCGATATCGTGTTTTCATGATTTTATTAATTAGAAAATGTAAATTTCTAATTAAAAGTTATAATGTAATATTTCGTTAGTTACGTAATAGTTATTTGTGTTATTGCATCGTGCAAATTAAATATTAGGAAGATACTGGTAGATTAAATAGCACATAAGTATTATGGTGAAGTATTAGTATGAAATAATGCTGTGGATATCACATTTCCATAATTTTACATATTTTAAAATTTTATTTAACGCATGTATTGCAACAAAATCATGATTTTCCTCTCATTGAAAATTTTAATATTCGTTTTAAGCATGCCAAGTTAAATATTAGGACGATTAGAGTGCATTAACTAGCATACAAATATTGTGGTGAAGTTGCAGGGTTTATATTTATTTTAAATAACCAATTTAATTTAATTTCACGTTCTTTCCTATAAGACTTCCTTTCCCTAATTGCCAATGCCAGAATATTTAAATTTGATAGCCCGCGTGACATAATGCAAATTTTACCTTGAGGAAAAAAGGTTTAAACACCAAATTCTAGAAGGGAAAATTACAGAGTTTCGGCGAACACTGTACTTTTGTATCGTGAGCTTTTGCTTGGCATTTATTGCTGGTTAACGTGTCGTAATAGCTATTATTTTGCTGTCAATCGATATTCGACGCTGTTTTAAAACAGATTATCTAAGCCCTGTAGCGTAATTCTACTACTTATTAATATCTTCGAAGTTTTAGTTTAGTTCTTGTTATTTGATTTACCACCCGAGTTAGGCGTAGTGTGTTAGCATCAAGTCGACACATTGTGAATTTTAAAAGAGTTGCTAAAGGGTTCTTTTCCCTTCCCCAGTGTGGTTTTTACTCTTATTCCAGCTGTTACATTAGACGACAGACCAGGAGGTCTTGAAAAGTATTAGCACAGAATAACGATGTCGATATCGGGTTTCCGTAATTTCAATAATTTGCAAATGTAAATTTAAATTAAAAACATTTTTATGCAATATTTAGCTAGTTACTCTCTAGTTATTCGTGTTATTGCACATGCCTGATAAATAGTTTTCTCTGAAGTGTTAATTAAGATTCTCAACCGGCCACCTCTTCGTGTAAGCACAGCGAACGAAAGCCTTCCGAATGTTCCAAATTTTGCATTTTTTTTTCACGACAGTCAGTTCTATATCTTTCAGTGATGTATTAAATAGTTTTTCGAAAAATGCGTTATTTGAATAAGCAACCTTATGAATTGGTTTCTCTGCGCATACTCAACACCTCCAGGAAAGTTCGCATTACACGAAAAGCTTTGTGCTTTGCAATGAAGATGACAATGATTCACAAAGAAGTTGTATGAATGTTTTTTAAGAATGCACAGAGCCGTGAAAAAGTTAGGTGCTTACACTTTTTACATGTGAGCTTAATTTTAATTTTTTATTTCTGCTATTCGAATTTTCGAATTTTTATTTTTAAAGTTTGTCGATTTTAATGAAATTTTAATCACTTACAATTTTACTTTTCGCAATACGGCGAAACAATCAGAACATTCCTCTCAATGAAAATTTAAATACTCGTTTTAAGTATAACAAAATAAATATTAAGAGGATTCAAACAGATTAAATAGTACATAAATATTATGGTGAAGTATTAATGTAAATTCGATAACATTAGGACAGCACGCTTTTCCTTTAAGGTTTTTTCCCTATATTATGAGCATTAACGCATTCACTGAGGTTCACGAAGAAAAGCATGCATTCATTATGGAGCAGGACAGTTGGTGATTAGTAATTCAATTAAATTGCAAAAAATTAATTCATCTCTTTGTTTAAGGCTACGTTTATTTGCTAATATTGCTCCCGGAATAAGAAAGCAGCTGATTTCTATTTAACAGAAACTGTTGTTATATAGGTTTTAAGAGATATTGGTACATTTTAACAGACACTTGTTTAGGTGATGTTTATAACTTAAACACTTAGTTATGAAGTCTTCTTTATTACGAAATCTGTTCAATCCAATTATGTGCTTTATTCAAACATGTATTTTTAATCATTGAGAGCAATACATGCGGAAGCTTTGTGCCATAAGGAGAAAGCTTTCGCACAGAATTGCTGGCATTCTCATAATATATGCAGGAAAACAGGACAACTAAACTCATTGCAGCCCACCTCTTCGCTTAGAACCCAAAAGAGGTCGAACTACATCAGAAGTTTCACTACTCGAACTAAAGGTGAAGATATCCAAATGGAAAACATTAAATAGTTTATTATTATCCTATATTGGGAAAGATAAAGATATTTATTATCATCCATCTGTGGAAACAGAGAATTATTTAAATTTGTTATTAGTTGGAAACTACGTAAAGATTTCCTTATTCTTTATCTGAAAACACAAAATGGTTCCTTTACTTCAAAACACAAAATGGTTTATTCGTGTCCTTTCTGGAAAACATACAGCGATTCGTAACTGCCTTTCCCTAAAAACGGAACATGATTTATTATTTTTGTTTCGTAAAATAGGAAGCGACTGATTGGTGTCTTTTGTTTCGCACAGCAACGCCATCGCAGTGACAGTCAAGTCAACAATCGTTCGTCCCAGGTGCTCCGAGATGGCCAACTAATTGAAGAACGATGGTACAAGGTACAAGTTGGGGACATCATTCGGATGGAGAATGACCAGTTCGTAGCTGTGAGTCTCCTTCCTTTTGAAAATATCAAATTCGTAGCATTTCTTTTTTTCCTGTACTCAAACTAGTTAATTAATTAAAACCGTTACAACTTACCACATGCGCTATGCAATTTTTCGTTACCCGTATTTAAAGAGATAGTTTAGATACAGTTACAAAACTTATTCTTAAGTATTCTTTGGTCTTTATTGAAGCCAGCATCAGGCGCGTACGCTTATGTTGAACAATTAGGCAAGTGGGTGATAGGTGTCACTCACCTATCAAATTGTATCTAGAGAAATCAATTTTGTGCTGCTACCAGTGCAAGAAACACCAACAATTAAGTTTCAGCTACTGAAATGTGCGCCTCTGAAAGTGCACAAACACTTTTGCAGATTTGGGAGAAATATCTCTGAAGGAAACCTGTCACCCATACGCTTAATCTAGTGTTATAGAAATGTTTTGATACTGGTTTTAGGTTTCGATTAATTAACTATCTATTAATTATCTTTAATGTCATTTGAGAGATTTAATTCATGTTTTATACTTTTTAAGAATGCCTTATTTATTTATTATATCACTTTTGAAGACAATATTCCAGTTAGCTAATAAATACCTTAAAATGTAAATAAATATCATAAAAGCATACTTATTTGCACTTAAAAGATTTAAATCTTCAACATTTTTCCCCTAAACTCACGTTCACCATATTACTCTGGACATTTGTAATCCCTTTACGTTATCCATGTTATCCATGCCATCCTGTTCAAAGAAAACATACAGTTACGGAAATCTGCTTAATTAACGATAGACGCTTGCAGCAAAGAATGCATTCTAAACATTTATAAACTGTGGAAGATTTTATATTCCGTTGAAAAGAACGTCATGAAAATTTCAGTTCATTTAACTCTTTTTCAGTCTGTCGTCTACGGACTATAAGTGGTTCTCGAAACCTGCCCTCGTGGTCTTCCAAGATTTCCCAAAAATACGAAAAATAAACTTCATATTTATTGCATGTACCTTATTATAGTTTTCACACTTCCACACCAATTAACTATGTTGAAAAACTATCACTCCATATGCTAAAATTTGCTTTGAAAAGAGATAAGAAGCGTACGGTGGTCCGAAAAACATTTTAATTTTTAAAAATGATCACTATTTGAAAACTGTTCGAGAAACACTGATCTAATTCAATAGCATTCATTAATTATTTCAAAATTTATTTAAGGTACAGAAATCAAAACATCCGAACCAAACCACATTCTGCACAAATACACGAAAAGTACACAAAATTGCATTCTTCCATCCGCGAAACCGCTTGTCACACGGTGGTCACACGGTCACACGGTCTTCCGTCCGCTTGTCACACGGTCTTCCATCCGCTTGTCACACGGTGGACGTGTCTGTGTGTGTGTGTACTTGCATCCGTATTCTATTCTTATAATAGATATTACAATTTAGAACCTACCAAAATGGCCGGCAGGTGTACAAGGAAAATGTTCCAAATTTTATTTACGCACATACTAAACTAAACACATAATAAAACGAAAATCTGAAAGCTTTCAAATTTTATAGACACATACAGGTTTCGAGATATATATATATATAT
>KK118995.1:86358-98994 GCA_000611955.2 Stegodyphus mimosarum
AAGGCTCATATATATATATATATATATATATATTATATAAAAAACACGTTCGCGAAACACACACTTATGCATTGAGAGCGTTTGGGATCATGTCCCTTTGGGACAAGAATATTTAAAAAGAACATACATTTGGAATTTCCGGTAGACAGTCTCACGCGCTGGAAATAAAAATGTTTTTTCCGTTCAGTGTTGTCATTTCTCGCTTTGAAATCATTGAGTCTGTTAATCAAACATTTTGTTAAAGTTTTACAAAATATTGTTGCGTGCGTACGGGTTCATAATGCACTGAATGCACCAGCCGTTAAAAAGTTAAAATTTATTCTTTTTACAAGAAAGAAAACAAAACACTGAAATATTTCCTCAGAGATATTCGTACAATATCACAATATCTCAAACGTTAAACAAAATTCAATTCAAAACAGATAAAGTTAATCCAATCTCACAGCGAATTCGCTACAATCAATCACAGCAATTGTTTGTTTACTTAAGGTATGTGCCTACCCTAAAATCGTCGTTTTGGTGAAAATTTTCGAATAATTTTTTATTTATTCAATTTATAGTAAACACATTTAGGTTTCCTAAAATGCTTTATTTTTGTTTTTACGATAACTAAAAGCAAAGTTATAGTATAATTAATTAACCGGAAGTGGAGTTTCGGATGTCGGAAGTTGCCATTTAAAGGGATGTAAAAATGCAAACAATAAGTTTAAACAATTATTTTCTAATTATTAAACAATATAAATGTCTACAGTCTCATTTTAATGTGTAGATTAACTTTTTCTTTTTTATTTTCTATTGTTTTATTTGTATCTGGCATCTATTTCGTTACTTAAATTTGAGTTACTGAACAGCAACACTTTTATCGTTTGAAAGTTGTTTATATTCTTTTCGCGATATCGCTGTAGTTAATTATTTGCTATTTCTTGATATTTTTGTTTACGGTTCTCGTTTTTTTAATTTATTTCAAAGTTGATTTTTATTATAAATCAATCGAAAATGCCAAAAGCGAGGTCTAGGAGGACAAAAAAGCGTAGCTTCCTTACACTGCTGTTATTTCAAAAAATCGTGAACTCCGAAACATATCAGGAAACCATTTCAGGGAAAATCACCAGGTCTCCCAAATTCAGTTATAAAAGCTGTAAAAGCAACATATCTTTCACAGTGTGACAAGAATTTGCTGATAAAATGCCTACATGGGTAGACTCAGAACAATAATGAGAGTTTTAACAAACTTTTGTGGACTATTTTACCTAAAGAAACTTTTGTCCAACTGAAAACATTGCTTTTAGGTGCACATATTGCTTTGTTATTATTTAATTCAGGATACTTAGGACTTTTACCTATTTTCAATAATCTAGGAATAGAAATTGACCGCATTATGTTTGAAAACTACATGGGAATAGACGAACAATGAATTCAGAAATCGAAACGCCAATCTCTACAAGCAACAAAGTTATCCAGAAAAAAGTTAAAAGAAAGTCGAAATTAGTTAAAAATGAAATAAAAGAGGTCCTAACATACAAATATGGCGAGTTTTAAAGGTTTCAAGTGACTACAAATGTTTTTGTGCTGCATTAATATCTTTAAATGCATTTTCTGAGAAACTATGTTTTTCGCTACTTTTGTTTGCGATTACATTCATTTCTCAAAATGTATTTAGAATATTGAAATGAAATTTTGCCAAAATGTTTTATTCATCTTTAACTGTGTTCTGTAGCAAAATCTGACACCTTTGTGTTATTTTGTGCCAGTTTGGAATATTTCAAAACCTTTTATAAGTACAGCAAATCTTTTGCTACAGAACACAGGTAAGTATGTTATGTATATACTGTGTAAAAATTATTGAAGTATATTCATTAGAATCTATTATAGGAGATGTGGCGTAAATGAAAATTTTGACTAAAATTTTTCAAAATATTGACTATATTTTAAAAATTAATGAAAATTTCTGTAATATCCCATTTAAATTCACAGTTTTATATCCCATCTTACTTAAAAACATATGTGTTTAATTAAAATTTTATGTATTTAAAAAAAAAGTGCTTCATTCGTAGGCACATACCCGTACAATATCACAATATCTCAAACGTTAAACAAAATTCAATTCAAAACAGATAAAGTTAATCCAATCTCACAACGAATTCGCTACAATCAATCGCAGCAATTGTTTGTTTACTTAAGTAAACAAACAGTTCGCTTAAAAACAGCTACAACTGAGATGAGGTGTTTTAATTCAGCTTTTATGAGCTTTCTAATTATTTACTAGAATATTCCGGTAAAACCTTGAATGTTCTCGAGATTTGTGGATGGCAACAGTAATTACTAGATATTTATTTATTAAATATTAAATGCACGCGCTCTTTTACCTTTCTGGCGAAGTTTTCTCTTCGAAAATCGTCTGCGTTACATGGAAAGTAAAGCAATTTTAATTACAATTCTAAATAAATAGCTAAATGAATACGAAATCCGTAAGAATATGAAATAGACAATGAAAAAACAAATTCCAAATTGGGCTTCTAGGTGATCATGTTCGAGTGGAAGACTACATTGTTCAAAATTTGATGACTCTGGGTACCGCTGTTTTTCACAATGCGCGAAACATACGTACATTCATGTAGATTCTGTATGATTTAATTTCTTTAAATATAATACAGGGAAATAATATTTTGTGGCAACAATTTGAAAATTGATACAACGCTTTTAGCGATTCCAAGCAGTGATATACTTCTGTTTCATATTGCTATACTTCTGTTTCAATGTTTATTCTTCTGCTATACTTGTGTTTCAGTTGTGATTCTTTTTTGAACATTAAACATTGTTCCGCTTTTCTTGTATAGCATTTTATAGTCTAGCTTCTATTACACAAATATAAATTCCCATGTATCGTTATTTTGGAACACAGATAAAGTGCACATTTTTAAGTACTAATATTCTTCGGGTAAAAGACATGTTAAATATCACAATTCTCGCCAAAGTAGAATAAAAATATTGGAGTATTTTATACTTTGTCAGCTTATTTTTCATTGTAAAGAATACTTTTAAAATGTATGAAAGAATGAGTTTTTCATATTTTGATGCCCATTTTCAGTATGAGCATTCGTAAATATTATCTACACTGCCTAATTTTACACACTGACAGTAACATGGACAGCATCAAGGAATTGGTGACTACAATTTTTAACAGCTGATTCTTGATCCATTCTGTGGAACTTGTGATTGCGCATAATTCATTTATAATCATTCCGTGAAATTTGCGACTGTGCATAAATCTTTTACAATCATTCCGTGAAATTTGTGATTGTGCATAAATCGCCTACAAACATTCCATGAAATTTGTGATTGTGCATAAATTGGAGATAACAATAAAATGCTAGTTTTCATTCGAATAAACCAAGACCTATATATTATTGTGTACGTTCCAATTTGCTGCTGCGGGCAGTTTCCAGATTTCGTCATTCAATAAAACTATGTTGAGACGTTTAGTAAGGAACAGTTAGGTTGAAAATCACATTTAACTGAATTAAGTATGTTCTGTCAAATACGATTTGCTTTGTGTTTAATGGCTATTTTCGCAGGCAGATCTCCTCTTACTCTCCACGAGCGAACCCAACGGACTTTGCTACATCGAAACGGCCGAACTCGATGGGTGAGTAAATGTAGTCAGTGATAAAATATCTACGAAATAAAATTAGAAGTCTTTGTGTTTGGCGTACATTTTATACAGAACTTTATGGATTTCGAGGGCAAGCTTCCTCTTCATCAGGAGCAAAGAAATCTGCTAAATTTACCAATTGCATACCGCCTGCTGCTTCTGGCAGCAGAGTGTTTTGCTCCTGATTAAGAGGGACTTGTACCTGTTTATCCTCGAAATGGATAGAGTTTTTGACTAAATCTACGCCAAACACAAGGTTGTTGCTTTGTTAATATTATGTTTTACTTTGAAGTGTTTCTCTTCAGTTTTGATCTATGAAATATTTCAAATAATTTGTAACTGTATTAACTGCGGCGGCTATCTAAAATACATTTTCTCAATTTATATAGGGAAACAAATCTTAAATGCCGACAGGCTATTCCGGAGACTGCAGAGATGGGTGAAGATCATGCGCTGTTTGCAAAATTTACAGGTAAAATACTATTCCTGTGGTTTTCGTGTAATCAAAACCTATTACAACGTGCATATTTCAGCAAGACCTCGTATGAAATCTGTAAGGTATTTCTCCCGCCTTCTTCGCATGCCTTCGTGGTGTAGTGGTCTGCATGCTCGACGCGTAACCGAAAGGTCTGTGGTTCGATTCCCGGCGAAGGCGTTGCTTATTTTTCCCCTCTCCTGCTTCGTAATAACCTAATGTCTCTACAACTGGCGCCCGAACTAAAAAGGTGGTGGATGATGATTCTCCATCCCCGCGATTTGGCGATTGGGTCCCCAAAACCCCAGTCGCCCTTTAAAAGGGGGAGTATGTAAGGTATTTCTCCCGCCTTCTTCCAATGTCTTCGTGGTGTAGTGGTCTACATGCTGGACGCGTAACCGAGAGGTCCGTGGTTCGATTCCCGGCGAAGGCGTTGCTTATTTTTCACCTCTCCTGTTTCGTAATAACCTAATGTCTCTACAAGTGTTGCTCAAATATGCACGTTGTAATAGGTTTCAGTTCATGTTTAATGATAGTGTAGGGTTTTACTATTTAATCCTAAAGTTCTACCTTAGAACCCCACGAACACTAACAAGTGAATAATCGCTTAAGTGTGTCAACAGAACTCGTAAGACTTAAAGAAGGTTTACAACCCTTTATTTTTCAGTATATTTACAATCAGTTCCTGCTTGGAACTTTACACAAAGCCTCCACTCGGGCTTGAACTTAAAATAATAATAATTTAAACTAAAACTAGCTTAACTAAGCTATTTGAAAGGTATAGCCGGAGCTATCAGAATATAACTAGTTGGCCCCTAAGTATTAATTAAATCGGCGAAGCCAAGCAAGTGCCTAAGCTATGGCAGAGCGTAGCAATAGCTAAGAAAGACGTAGCCAAAAGGCAAGCGCGCGCTAGTCAGGGAATGAGACACTCTCTCTCTCTCTCTCGAAGTCGGTGAAGTCAGGACTTAAATAGTACTCTTTCTCATTTGCATTAACTGCGTTTCTGAATTTACATTCTGGCAGGAAATTGTAAGCTGAAATTAGAATAAGATAGGAAAGATACAAAACTCAAAATAACTGTTAATAAACTTAAGATAAACCTTAGAATAGTTTCGTAATTCTTTGCCGCAGTAGCATAAAAATGTAGGCGTATTTTGTACTTCGCTAGTTTAGTTTCTTTTTGCATTGTAAAACATGTCAATGTCGAACCTGTTATTGCTGAAGTTATTATTATGTAGGTAATACTTCAAGAGTACGAAGTTAGTGGTACTGAATTATCGCCTTGCGCGCTATTGAAGATCTAATCGTGTATATGTTTTTGATTTTTCAAAGTCTAAACCATTAACACCATCCGTTAATCGAAAGCTTCACCAGTAACTTAGATGGTTAATTAATTAAAAGTTTGCATGCTACAAAAACCTCCACTTAGACGATGGTTCACAGTTCCAGGTGATTTCGGCCTTTTATTGTCATGGTAGGTATCTTACAGAAGTTATGCCTAATACTGATGGAACTTATACCTTGTAAGGTATATTTTAATTTTATAACAGTTATTTTAAGTTTAGGACACTTTCCTATCTCTTCTAGCTTTAGCTTACAATTCCTTACCAGAATGAGGTTTTAGAATCGCGTTAAATGCAAATGAGAAGTAGAAAGTATTTAAGTTCCACTGATTTCGAGAACAAAAGAGTTAGAATTTCTGAATAACGCGTGATTGCCTTTTGGCTACGTCTCTGTAAACTGTTACTACCCTCGGCCATATTATGTGCCTTTTGATAGCTTCGCTGGCAAAGCTAACATTACGGAACAACTAGTTTAGAATTGTGTTAGCGTCGGCTAAATCTCTTTAGTTAGTCATTAGTTAGTTGTTATGTCTTACACTTTGAGTTGATGCCCAAGTCGAGGCTCTGCTGTGCGTCCTGAGAAAGGTGCCGATTGTTAAATGTTTATTTTGAGCAAATAAAGGGTAATTAACCCTTCTTGAGTTTACGTTTCTGTTCTTAGACGCAAGCAATTATTCGATTCACTGGGTTCCTCAACACTTAGTTTAATAGAATAAAAGGTAGGAATACTAGAACCTAATACTGATATTTACTTATGTTCTCAGAAATACTAGTCACCTTTAGAGATAATGGTCGGTGGTGGTCATATAAATTTCACTGTTCATATATTCAATGGTATGTTATTATAAAGTTATTTAGAAAGCGCGTGTTATCTAAATATAAACATAAAATAACTTAAATGTTGTTATTTTTTTATACTCATGTTTATATTTTCTTTCACAGAGAGCTCCGGTGATTAAATGACAGGATATATATATATATATTGTTAATACTAAATATTAAAAATGAAAAGTTATGAAACAAACTCATGTATAGTTTTATGAGGGGTTTCCACCTTCCCCACTGCATGCTTTCTTGATATAACTGGTCGCTCATCCACCCAAAATCGTTAATTAAGTTGGATCTTAGCCAGTCAAATTGGTATCTTGGTTAAGCATGGGAGATTTTTTTCCGTTTAATGGCTTCTGAAAATTCTAACGAACTCTGAAGTAGCTCTCGACTTAAAATGTACTGGACTTATAATCACTTGCATTTTCTCGACTTGTCTCGTTTACTTCTCCGCAGTCACCCTGTAAGTGGAGCAAGTAATTTTCACCTTCCTCATGTATTCTTGTGGTGCACGGAGAGTACATTCGACTAATGATCGGGAAATCTACGGTTCGAGTCCCGACGGGGACAAAAATCATTTTTCATATTTCCTATTTCAGAAAAAAAATTTAATTCCTCTACAAATTTATGACAGTTATATGTAGTATTTTCATATTTTACCACGTGTATAGTGACAGGCAAAACCCTTTATAAAATTACCAGTTCTGAAATTCACCAGCATTCTTGGACAAATAAACAAATATTAGTATTTAGCATCACCTGTGTAATCTCCGTATAGTACCTACCATCTCCATACAGTACTAAAATCAGCAGCTATCGTAGGTCTTAAGGAAAGTTGACTATATGCTTATTACACTACATGTTTTAACTTCTTTGTATGAAATAAAGGAAGTTTTGTGATCGCGAAAATTTTCGGATATAATATTTCAAAGAAAATATCCATTTTGACCGCTATCGAATTCATTTGGACACTTTTTTCCAAAGTGGATTGTAAAAAGATATAAATTGTATTCAGAAGATAATTTTTTGTGACGTCTGTACGTACTTAGGTACGTACGTATGTATGTTCTTGGCATAATTAAGAAATGAGTAGCCCTAGAACATTGAAATTTTTCATACGGGACTGCTATAACATGTAGTTCTGTACCTCCCTTTTTGGTTGCAATCGGCCTCCAGAAACCTGTATGTATATATATATATAGGACTGTGTATATAATATATATATATATATATATATATATATATATCCATGTTGTCACGCGACTCTGTAAGCTCATGTTTTTTTTTCTGATGTTTTGTAAATTGTGTATTTTTTTTATTTTTTTGTTTTAAAAGATTGAATTTTGTTGTTCTTATTTTCCGTTTAAGGTTTTTATGCCTCTAGTTAATCTGCATACTATAGTTATAGAATTACCTGCAACTTAATAGTTGTTTAAATGGTACATGGTACTAAGACTAACGAGGCTGCCATTTGTTTACATTTGAAACTCTAAGTAGTACAGCGAGTTAAGTCCGTTAGTGCACCAACATCAGCGTCTTTTTTCCCAACAGGACCAAACGTTAACTTTCAATTTTGTGACCGAAAATATTGTCTAACTGCCCGCTGGCCGAATTGCTTGTTTTGGCATAGAAACTCTAATTGCAAAGAACAAATTTTAACTGTATTTGGTGTTTTATTTGTTTCTGTATTTTACAATTTTAATGTTTTCAGTTTTTATATATTTTAGCCTTGCCGCGAAGTGAAAACTGAATCAATTGCATGAGAAATATATCTCTAATGAAATTCGAGGAAATACGTTTAAATGAAATGCAGCAAGAAATGCGTATAATTTAATATTCCCTACAAGGAAGTCATGTAGTGTCGACGTCATATTTTTGAGTATTTTCAACGCTACTTGGCTAATGTATTTTGCCAGCTGACTTTTCACACTCTTTTAAATATTGAAAACATTTTCCCATACATGTATTGAAAATATTCAGGTATAAATAAATATTTAGAAAATATTAAGAGCTCTCCAGTCAATATGCAAAGAATTACTTGAGTACGAATTTCAGTTGTATTGAAGTTCAAATTCTTCTTCAATTTACTGTAGGTGATATAATCTGTGAACCCCCCAACAACAACCTTAGCAAATTCGAGGGTACCCTCCGATGGGAGGGAGAAACGTATTCTCTGGATAACGACAAGGTGCTATATAGGGGCTGTGTCCTGCGAAACACTCGTTGGTGCTATGGGATCGTCATCTTCGCTGGCAGAGACACTAAACTCATGCAAAACAGCGGAAAAACCATCTTCAAACGCACAAGCCTCGACCGCTTGCTGAATGTTATCATTATTGGAGTAAGTATTGTTATTATTCTCATATCCATTGAATGTTATCCTTGTTGAAGTGAGGTGTGCTATTCTACCCATATCCATTGAATGTTATCATTATTGGAATGATTATTGTTATTATTCCCATATCCATTGGATCTTATCATTATTGGAGTACGAAACACGATCTGGGCGCACGTAGAAAATTTGCATATGACAGAGGTAAGACACCGATCACTGATGACTATCGAAAAAACAAATATCTTTATTTAGATCAAACATTTTCCACATGGGTGCCATCACAGGTAAGTATGCAGTGCACCAGGAGACGGTAGACAATACCGTTGAAAACAACATAGCATGAGGGATGTCTGCAATTTCACGTGGTATATAGAATCCTTTAAATCCGACAAAGTTTGCGAATTGCACAGATAAACTCTGGATTTGAGATATCCCCAAAACCTGAAATCCGCAGGCCTCAGATAGAAGGATCGCAGAGGTCACGGAAAAGGATAATGGTATGGGATGATGCAATCACCAAAATGCTGTTCCAGGACTCCTTAACAAACCTCGCTATATGTGGATGGACATCATTATGCATCCAAACGATGTCATTGAGTGCATTCCGCCTGCGCAATTCCGGTAGTAAAGTTCATCCCATTTCGATAATGTAGTTTTATCACTTCACCACGAACTTTCCCAGGAAGAGTAATTTCGTCGCCATGTGGGAGTTCCCGAATGATGACTTCGCGTACCCGCCTGGCATTTGATTGGTTTCTTACGCTGAATATCTGGTGATCGGCGTTCTGTGATTGGCATCTTGCCTCTGTTACATGCAAATTTTCTTCGTGCTCCTAGATCGTGTTTCGTTGGCCGGTTTTCAGAACTGTTTTTTGTGTATCCGTAACACGTCCATTTTTGGACATATCGGTACCGTTCCAACGCTATTTAGGGTTTTCGCATGCGCTGAACATTTTACGACCGGAAAAAGTTGGTGTTGCTATTCGATATTTTCGAGTGTCTGCAACTATAACAGTAACCCTGAGCGCTCCAGTGTTGCCGTTCGCAGAATCTCGAGCGAATACCTCCGAATAATTATATTTGCAATCTCATCTCGATCGATAAACCGGAACGGACGTTAGAAGTGCAGATGTTGGCAAAGTTTCTTTATGACCACTCTGTATATCAGTAGGGATATTCTGCCCTTTAGACCAGCTCAGAAATTCGAATTTAAGAAATATTCTTAGTTTTCCCAACTGGATTAGCTTCGAAGAATTGATCTCGGATTTCCTGTTCTCACCTCTCTTTCTCCAGTCTGAAGTTATTTACGTAAAAATCATATGGAAGCTTTTCTTTTGGCAATTTGTTTTCATAAAACGTTATTTTGAATTCAGTTGGTAGTACCATAAAAGAATTTCCTCCAAAGTTAAAGACTTAAAAATTTTTTAACTCTGACATATATTTAGACTTTCAATCTATCAGACTATATAGAATTTAATGACCTATGCTTCGCTTATAAATGTTTCAGGAGACAGAGTTAATTAATGATAATTAAAAGTTTACTTCTAACTTCCGATCAACAGTTGCTGGACTAACGGCGCTCACAATTCACTGTTCTAGCTACTCAATTAATTTGGTCAATTGGAAATCTGATATTGTTTAATCCTCCACTAACACCTGAAAGGAAGTTTTCAGAAGTAGTGGTGACGGGCACCAAATTGAGCAATTTTCTAAAAATTAAATATGCTTTTCCAGCAGTCATCTAAGATTCAGCATTAATTGCAGCTACGCGAAGTTCGTTATGGAAACAGCTGATTTGCATTTACAGAAATCTTAGTTCCAAGAGAGCAAATATGAACAAAATTTTAAACTAACTCTCATATGGCTAAGATCTTCACAAATTTCTGAACTTGTCGAATGACTGCCGCTAGAAACAAACAGATTTTTGATAGTGTAAAAATAAACATATGAAGGTTAATAAATATAATAGAATTCCCTCTATTTTTCTGCCTTTAATTATATTTCTTTATACCAATAATGATGAAAAATAAAAACCCAGAATCCAGTTTATCTCTGCCCTCTAAAATGTCTAAATTTCATTTAAAGATCCTTGAAGCAAATTGAAATACAAATTTTTGCCGACTTTGCATCTACGTATTTAATACCTTCAATTAATACAGCTGCAGTTTAAAGGTTATTTTCTCTCATTTAAACGAAAGTAAGGATAAAAATAACCCGACTCTTCTTTATATTTTTCTACGAATATAAAATTCACTATACACTTAAACAGGACTTTATTAGTCAGTCCTTTTAAATACAGTCCTATTCTGACAGGACCTCTGTTGATTCCGCTACATTACGCAAGAAAAGTATTTCCCATCTGTGGAGATTTACGTCATCTTACCCATTCATTTCGTCATGAGTAACAGAGATGGCTTACATCTGGAGCTGTCAATCTGATCATATGAAAAATGTATTTATTTTCTTACTCATGTTAAGCTTAATAATAAAAACTTTATTATAACTGTACTTTGAATTCGTGCCAGCTTTTCCAAGTTTCGTTATAAGAATGTGAGGTACGTTACACATTGGTGCTCATTATCCATATTTGTATTCTTTACTAAACTGAGCAAACAAGTTATTTTATTTAAAATAAAGTTAATGGTTGTAACGTGTGCATTAGAAGTACCTACAGGTTCGAAAATTAAACTCTTTTTTTTTCTTTAAGTGTATTTCTAAAAACAGAATGCTTGGTGTGTCCACAATCATGTTTCAAAATAATTCCTCCCTTATTCCTGGCTTCGGGCTGGCTGCTTGGGCATTTTCGTGGTTTTCTGCATGTGTAATGCGTATACTAGCAGCTTTCCTTAGAAGGTCCTGCACAAAAGCATCCTTCTCCTTAGGAAGAGAGCCCTAGTATGCTTTGCCATAATCGATCAAACTAAACCAAGTCTGGCCTTAAAGTAGAAGAAAGAAATTTTTAAGAAGAAAAAAATTATAAAATTGTTGAGTCAGTAGTTTTTTTATTTTCTTTGAAGCAGGAGAAGTGAAAAATGAACAGTGCCCTCGCCGGGACCTCAGACCTCTCGAATACACGTCAAGTGTGCTACCGTTGCACCACGAAGGCGTACTGGGAGGAGGAGGAAGAAGTTTCCATATATACTCCCCCTATTTAAAGGGCGACTGGGGAATAAGGGGCCCAATCGCCAAATCGTGGTGCTGACCAAATTATTGTCCACCACTTTTCAATTCGGGCACCACTATAACTAAAATATAAATATAACTAATATGCAAAATTTTTTGATGCTAGTGAGGTGAAAAATGTACAACGCCTTCGTCGGGACTCGAACCCTGGATCTCTTGAATATGCGCCGAGTGCCATTACACCACAAAGGCATGCTGGAAGGAGAGAGAAAATATCTTATAAAATATAGGCATGATTTACGGATAATTTAATTAATACTTTTTTTGCAGAAAATAGGAAATGCATAAGGCTTATATTTCGTGGCCATTATGCAATACTACGAATCTGCATTTTTAGTTCTTTATTTAATTAATTACATAAATTGTTTTAGAACTACTATATAGATAGAAAGAAAAATATGAAAGAGGAAAGAGAAACATACACAAACAAATTATGATACATCAATATATTAAAGGTAATATTTTTCAAAAGGTTTCAAACTTTAAATATATTGTGGTTTTGGCATAGTATGCGAGCTTTTTCTTTCTTAAAATAACTTCTAAAATGGAAGGTTCTGTTACACATGAGGCTGGCTTACAGTATGTGAAGTTTTATAAATTTTAGACCAATGAGGTATGTAATTTTATCGTTCCAAAATTATTTTATGCATCCTGTTTTAATTTCTGAAAGCATCTATTAATACTTCAATCAAACTTTCACTGCAAAGAAACTCAATAACTTTGCAAAAGGAAGTTTCATCGGAAAGGGGTGTTTACGATCCATTTGCTTTTAAGTGTGCAAACAAACTTATTTCGTTAATTTTCCGCAGATCGTGTT
>KK118995.1:99036-174068 GCA_000611955.2 Stegodyphus mimosarum
GTGCCTGTTCTGCACCGTAGCGTGTGGTGTGTGGGAGACGGTTACGGGTCAGCACTTCCGCCTCTACCTGCCGTGGGATCCGTTGGCGCCGGAAAGCACCACTAGTGGCGCTGCGGTCACAGCCGTCCTCGTCTTCTTCTCCTACGGCATTGTCATGAATACCGTTGTGCCTATATCTCTCTACGTCAGGTGAGATTTAAAGAGCCTTTACTGAATGGAAGAGTAACTACAAAAGTTAGAAAAAGCTAATCTTTTCTAGAATTAATATTAATGGGATAAATAATATAGTAAATCAGAATTGTTCTCTTATGGACATACATACTTTATTTTACTGCACTTAAAACTTTTTTGAATTGTCAAAATTCAAGGATAATCTAAAATATATCCTCATTGATTGATATTTTCGAATAAAGATATAATTATTATGTTAATTACCTACAACGGAATGCTAAATAGAACATCTACGCACAGGTAAGCGCATGCAATATGCAAATTAAGAGAATGAAACTGTGTTGAGCAAAGGACGAATACTGAAATATATGTACTGTTTAGAGTTCCTCCAGAGAAAGATTTTAGACAGCACTGTTTATAGTGTGACTCTTCCTGATGGTGTTTTCGAAGATTTTCCCTAATGGATGGACAATGGTGTTTAAAGTTAATAATGTGTGATTTCTGAGAGGGGTCAGCATTCATTAGTTGAGGTTCAAAGGCATTATTTTAAGTAACGAATAAAAATAGTGATGTATTAGTAGATTCATAAAAGGGTAAATACAAATATGGAAGACACCCAAGATCTGAATATCCTTCAAAATGTAACTTTAAGTAACGTTAAAATGTCACATTAAGTAAATTAAATCTTTTATATGTAACGATGCAGTTCGTAGGCAGTCAGGTCCAGGAAAAGTAACAACTCCTCTTGAAGAACGTTTTCTCCCATTTCCATTAGAAGAAACAACGAAGCGATTAGACTAGATTAGTTTTTATAATTTTAGACTGACACAGGAATTGGAATCAAGTGTTTATTGCGGTACAAAGGAATCGCGAGATTGGACTTAATGCGAGGAAATCAATGGTGTGTCGGTCTTACTTCCTCTTCCAAAGTCCCATTTAAGGTGATGTCCCCGCTGTATTCAGTGGAGTCAACACAAATGAAATCTTATGTTAGATATGGCCTGAACTGTGATTCTTAATGTGCTTAGATCTGGAAAAAGAGAGGAACATGTAACTTCTCTTCCCTTGTTCACGAAAGACCACGTGCCCACGGAAGAGTTTTCATATGTAACCATCAAAATTGAACACCAAGCTGTATATCTTTGACAGAGGTTCTGTACCCGACAATAGATGTGTAGACGGATCGCATGTAAGGATGCTTAGGGGTACTACTGTTTCAGTTATTTCTGTAATGGATGGTAATTCTCATCCCCTATAAGCATCAACAGTACGATAATACTCGGAAACAGAAACTATTACTCGAATGGATTAGTCAGCTTACCCACCAGATTTTACACTAACTGAGAATGATTGGGATGCCTTCGGCCACCGATTTTCAGCGAGCGCACTAAACATCTGCCCGTTGTTTCAAGTTATGAGCAGTGCATTTTCTTTCTTAAGAATGATATGTAGTTCTAAAAGACAAGATCAACACTTTCTTAAATTCTAGAAAATAATGATGTGAGTTTTCCGTTTCATTTGGAGGTAATCACACACCATATTAAAGAAAGAAGTTTTGCAAAATAGATGAGTTCATTTTTTAATTTTCATAAGTTCGACTTTAAGTTCAATATTAGGTTAAACAACTGGTAAGCATAGTAATTTCTGATAAATAATCTTACGTATAAATTTCTTAAATCATTTCTGACAAAGATAGATTAGTCAAAAATAGTTCTTTGACAGAGATTCGTCAAAAATAGTAAAACTTCATTTTGGCCAATATCCTTTAATTCCAATTGGCTGGTAGCTTATAAAATGGACCTGTGAGTGTTCAGCAAATAACAATAAATAAGGTTTTAAAAGACTGTTCTTAATTTCATCTATCATTAAAATTGTTCACCTTAATGGATTTCTTTTTTTTAATATTTAGATATTTCTGTCGAGTTCGTACATTTAGAACGTAAGCTTTCATAAATACTGTGTCAGAATTAGCACTACTAATAATCGAACAATTCTCTGTAAATATTAAAGCAAAAGGATAAATTTTGCATCTTGCATTTTAAAAGGAATTTGGATAAAGGATATATCTAAACCTGAAACAAATCGGAAACTAGACCTCTTTCGTCAAACGGTTAACCGAGATATGAATGCGATAGTCGAGATATGAACCATTCATCTGGCAGGCAGTGTCTTCTTTTCGTGAAGGTACAAAGTTACAGGCTTCAATAACTGAAATCCACAAGTAGAATTGCTTCCCACTTTAACATTAACTTGTCTGGTCAGATAAACAATGTGTAAACACAATAGGCAGTGTAACTGTTCCTCTGTGATCCTGATGGACTGATCTACTTTTCAACATCCTGCATGCATATCGCTCAAGGCTGATATTGTCAGAGAGGAACTCAAAACGTCAAGCGCCATCTGAGTAGAGAAATAGCTGGGAAATCGCATGAGGGCACACCAGTGTAAAGTACTTAAAAAATGCCACTGTTATGCAGCGAGAGTTTTCCCTCTGTATATTAATATGTTGTGAATCAGTGGATTTTAAATCCCAGTAAGAACAATTCACAAGGTTAAGGAACCAAAGTAAGAACATGCGCAGTGACTTTGTTGATAATTATGAAGCAGAAGCAGAGGACATATGAATATATATACAGCAAACAGGAACTATACACCGTGCAACGCCAGGTAGCGCTGAATGATTTAATGGTAATAGGATCTCGATAAAGAAGCATCCGTCGTAACTGAAGAAGATCACGATTCTTGCTCATTGTTGTGGAGGTAAATCTACTACAACTCTGAATCTCTTCTACTGGGTATACAATAAAACCCATAGTACTCCCTTTTCTAAAGAATCTTCTTCCCAAGACAGATGCCAACAAGGTTCTGTTTATCTTCCTTTTTGATTATCATAAGTATCTCATTGAGATCCCGTTATGGTGAGCCGCCGTAAATATCGAGCACTACATACTAATAACTTTTAAAGCAAACTGCATTTTCATCTAATACATTTCTATTATTAGACCTGGAAATCAGCACTTAAAATCTAACAAACGTTTCATCCCAACCCTCTTCAGTGCGATATATTAATGACACAATATCTTCTTTTTCTATCGAAAGATCATGTGATTTAATGTACCCAATTTGTTTTCATTTTGCTGCTTGTGTATACATATTCACAAAAAGTATAGTAAACAATGTTCTTTTTTTTCTATTTTTCTTTTCCTTGCAGCGTCGAAGTCATAAGGTTCTGCCACAGTCTGTGGATCAACTGGGATGAAAATATGTATTATGCGCATAATGACACACCGGCCAAAGCCCGGACTACCACTCTCAACGAAGAATTAGGGCAGATCGAATACATATTCTCCGACAAGACTGGCACTTTAACCCAAAATATAATGACTTTCAACAAATGCTCGATTAATGGGAAGCTATACGGGGATGTGTTTGACGAAAACACGGGAGAACCTATAGTCATTACAGAGGTAAGTTCCTTGCCTAAATTTCCAGAATTCAAAACGTTCATTCTAATGACATGAGTTAATCTTGAAATCATTGTCCTCTTTGCTTACAGAATCAAACTCTATGTTTTGGGAATAGATCAGAAATGAATGGGCAGAAATTATCAAAAATTCCTTGAAAATGACCTCGTCCAAAGTCAAATATATATAACAAAAAGACATTCCAGAGAATGAATTTGGGTACAGGCTGGTCAACTAAGACGTTTCCTGTATATTGAGATTATGTAGATCCGAAAACTCAGTTAAAATACGAGGGTTTCCACAGACTCATGGGTGAAAGCAAATACTAATTTACTCCATTCTTGAGGCATAGTAGCCATGTTAAGTCTCTTAGTCATTAAAAATCACTCGTAAAGTCATTTATAATCACTCACAAAGTCCCTTCTAATCACTTTCTTGCGTAACTGGGGACATTCATATGCTAATATTAGAATACTGGGTACGTTAAACAGTAGTGGATTACAGAGTTTAACATTGGCTATGCCAGTAGACAGAAATGAAAAAAAAATGCTTTCTAGAAGTGACCTTTATTTTGTAAGGATTTTAAGTTCACTAACGTTTATTTTATTTTAAAACTTTGCTATCATCTCTTATTTTCCACTTTTGGCCAGAATTAACGCGTGAATATGTTTATACAAATTGTACTTGCTAACGTTTAAATATTTAAGTTGTGGCTTTTTGCCGAGTAGAAGAAGGAAGGAAAGAGAGTTCTCTTGCTACGAGTATTCGCGGGAGCTTGCCATCAGTTGCTGTCCGCCTGTAAGGCCAGAGGTTAACCCTCTTGAAAGTTAAAGACGTATTGTAGTT
The DNA here is from genome assembly GCA_000611955.2 of Stegodyphus mimosarum. Taxonomy (NCBI): domain Eukaryota; kingdom Metazoa; phylum Arthropoda; class Arachnida; order Araneae; family Eresidae; genus Stegodyphus; species Stegodyphus mimosarum. The sequence continues at coordinate 103,518 of KK118995.1, forward strand.
TTCCGCAGTTTGCGTACTACAAAGTTAAAAGGCCAGTCTTAGTGCTAGTCATCTGTGTAAGATATTTAAAAGTTAACTCTTATTTAAATTCAGTTAGTAGCCTTATATTGTTTTACGTTCAGACCAAAAGTGGTTGGTCTTTGTATTTCGAAGTACGGAAACGTATGTAAAATCAGTAACCAAATAAAGGGTAATTTGCACCTCTTTATCTTTGTTATATCTTCTACCACACGCACGAACATAGCTTTTAGTAAGCTCCCTTTTCCTACTCAGGACTATAGCTATGTATGCAAAATCAACTAGAATCTACAGAAGTCCTGATAATTTCAACAAGGCACATATTGATGCAGCTCTGGATGTTTATGGTAACGTTGCACAATAATATCCCTTGTAACTGCGATTCAGTTAGACATTGGAAAAGTCACACAAGTAGATTTCCACAAAGATGGCACGACATATAGCCCGCATGAAGTGGATATTTAAACTAAAGTTAATCTGTAAACAACAAAAAATTTCGAAAAATCTTTTGCCTCCATTCTGTTCCTAATTTAGGAGCCCTACTTCTTTTTTGGACCAGTTCAAAGAAATAAGTTCCTATAAAAATCTACAGACACCTGCAAGCTTGAAGACCATTACCAATAAGATACTACTTTCAAATGACCAAAGCCATGCATCGCAGTATTCAACATATACTTGGCCAAACAATTTATGTGATACATACATTTTTACAAATAAATAAGGTAAATTTCCAGAAATTATAGGCAACATCAGCTGATTCATTTCTGACGAATCCTTGAAATACAAGGCTGGATTAATCTTCCTGTAATCGAACACTGTTGTGCAACTTCATTGTAAACTAAACTTCCTATGTGTAACGTAGTGCAGTTTCAAATTTTTTCTGTACTTCTGGGTGCTAATGAAAGATTTATTTCTATTTCAAACTTTTCTAGGATACAAAACCAATCGATTTGTCCTTTAATCCGATGCATGAAGCCAAATTCAAATTCTACGACAAAACTTTGATCGAAGATATACGAAACGGAGATCCTTACGTTTACGAGTTCTTCAGGTTACTTGCTCTGTGCCATACTGTTATGTCTGAAGAAAAAGCAGGTGAGTTGTCAGACTGTTTAATGTCCTTGTCCTGAGGAATTTGTATAAAATATTATGCACATTTTACTGTTCCATTACAATGACGGAAAAATCAAGAAATAAAGAAATATCTACTTACAGAGTTAAATTTTAAAATTAAGTTACGATGTTAAAATCACTAATCTAGGATAACTGTTTCTAGGGGGAATTTTAGAATATCAAGCACAATCTCCTGATGAAGAAGCACTCACTTCGGCAGCTAGAAACTTTGGATTTGTTTTCCGTGTAAGTTTCGATAAAAATTTTCTATAATTTCTTTATCGATTTTGTTATTTTTTTATTAATCACATGAAAGATGATATGTGTCAGTTAGCCTTTTTATGCCAGTAATAGCATTTTACTTTGTAAATAAATTTAAATCATATATAAAACGAGAAGATAATTTTTGGATTATCTTCTTTTGCAGTTTTTGAACAAGACAACTGAAAGGCAAAATTAATTTATATGATATTTTGTATATCATAAAAGACTTCGATAAGAAATATAAGCCTATCTTTTACAATTCCTGTGAAAGAAAAAGAAAATTATCTTTTTTTAGTACACACATAAAGACTATATTTCCCGCAGTAAAGTTTCAATCTACGTTATTAATCCAAAACGTTTGATTTCTGATATTTCGCAGTACAAATTAACCCTAGTTGTAGTCAAGAAACTGAATTTCTAAAATAGTTTATAATGCTATAAATTGTATATGATTATATGAAACATGAAACATTTTTGCTCTTTGCTTTATTACGCCGTGTACGACAAAATTTTATATATAATAGAAATAGTTGTAGTAACATATTTAGATCTAGGTATTAAATTAAACATGGAACTTATTAAGTAGAAATTAGCATCAGTATTTAACTATTAATATTTAACTATATGATTTTTTAAGTTTAGTGAATAACAGAAATATGCAGTTGATTTCGTCCCGTTCAAAATTAAATATTTTTAATGATTTTTTGGTCCGAAATTTTAAATTTAAAACAAATTCATATTATTGCTCTTTCTTGAAAATTATGTATTGTTTCTTGACAGGCATTTTTCTGTATCATACATTTTTACTTATCTGAGCTTCAGGGCAAATACATACAATAGAAAACAGTTTCAGTGTCGTCGATAGTAACATTGAATATATGTGATTCTGAATTTTTAGTAACAACGAAAAATAGCGTTCTCGTTAAAATTTGCAGCTTATCATTATCTGCATTAATTACAGCAGATAAAACTGCCTCTAGCTATCCCTCAATTCTTCGTGACCGTTGTATGCAGAATGCTTTGAATTTCAAATACATTTCTCTGGGCAATAAAAATATAATCTGACTCTCTGCGCGTAAAATCTAAGCTTATTTGTAAGTAAATACTCTTTCATATGGAGAAAAATCTGAAGTGAATTGATGGATAATTAAGAGAAGTTAAGGCTTCTTGTACCAGGTAAAAATAATTTCCAATTTTTGACTCAAAAGTTCTTGAATATCATATTTACAAACGCATCTGATACGAACGTTGTGAAGCATTTCAAGTGATACTTAATATTCCTTGAATAACACGTGAACAATTCTATTATTATTTACATTATAATTATTTTACATAGTTTTATGTTTCTCTTTAGAATCGGACCCCAGCATCTGTAGTCATTGACGTGATGGGACATCATGAAGTTTATGACTTGTATTGCATTTTAGATTTCAATAACGTACGCAAGCGTATGTCTGTAAGTTCCATTTTACACTATCTTTAATAAAGTAGTCCTGAGTAAATTATAAATTAGCTTTTTAACTTACTTAGACGGTCGTACTTGTAAGTTTACTTTATAATACTTATTATTCAATTCCTAATATAGTTTTTAAATAAAATATGCTTTATGCGTCGTTAACATTAAATACGTTAAAAATTATGCTTCTATAGCGAATTTCTACAACACGTCGTGTTGAACCAACATATAGTCAATATTCGTACTTCTGGTAATCATTCTGAAACTATTATTTTATCTCTAGATTCATCTTTTTTTAAATGTTGCATAGATTAGCATTAAAGTAAAACATTCTCCAGCTTCTGATTAAACCACCTGGTCATCGTAATTAAATTCCGCTTGTTCAGAAAATTATGTATCTGTAACCGAGGTGAGAGATGGACTGCAATTTTATGCTTGCATAATTAGAATGATGCAGAAAATAAATTTCCAAAAATAAAAATTAAATAAGATGCATCCTGTAAAACGCTTTATAGTAAACTACAAAAAAAAAAATAATGAACCTGTTTCATAAATGACGCAATGTTGCAGAATATTTAATCATTTATGATACTACTGATTCGTTAACTGCGGTCCACCGAAACCGGGGGTTCTGAGAATTAAAGGTGAGGTATCAAAAAGAGATTCTGTAAATTTCAATTGTGTTTTTTATTTGAATTCTTTTTGAAAAATATGATAAAAATAACCATTCTAATTAATGATTATGGATAGTGCAAAGTGCGTATCAAACAAAATCTTATTAACAAAAGATATTGTTGTTGTTGCTAATGCTCATTTAACTGACCTAGAGTCAGCCCAAGCACACGAAATTCCTCATGGCAAGGAGCGCAAGTTTACACTTGTCGTTGGCAACAGCACCGTACAGGTGACACTGTGATGTAGCTCAGTTCCGTCCCCAATTTTGATGGACAGCACCCCGAGGGGACGGATCCAAGGTTCTCCCACCTCTCCTCCCTACCACCAAGCTCTCGAGAGGACTTTCCTCTCGCCGCATATTTGGAATGCTCCTATTCCGCACGGACAGTATACATTTATACACATCCATACCTTCTCCGGGACTTGAACCCGGGCCGTTCGGCACGGCAGTAAGCGACGCTAACCACCATAGCAGTTGGGCGGCAAGTTATAGTAAGTATTATGAGTAACTTATGAATCTTCAAGCTCAAAAAGAAGCACTGCATTTTACCACTTTCAAGTATTACGATTGAAACATCTGAAAGAAATATCACTTGGAATGTTCAAAGCTAAACAAATCTGATTTTCATAGAAGCATGTATTTCAGTACGAAATGTGTCTTCGCACAATTAAGCATTACTTACAGAATAATCTAACTTAATATATATTCATCTTCAGTTTGCACAAGACAAAGTCAATGAAAAATGTTATTCATTTAGACATTTGCAAATATTCTCTGCAATGTTTCGCGCAAGCAAAGATATACGGTCCTTCAGTGTTGCCAAAGCTACAACACCTCCCTGAAATACACAGCATTCTTTTAGGGGCACTACAGCAAGCAATTGAGGAGTTCAAGCTTCAACGAGGGTAGGTGCCCAAGCTTAGGAATCGAAAGCCTAATGATACACATATGTGCAAAATAATCCCAATAATTGTTTTACGCTTTTGTAATGACACATTTGTCTTTAATTTTATTTGTAATTTTTCAAAATATAATAAATATTTCAAATTTTTTTTTTATTTATTTATTTGAATACTTCTTTTTTTGCCTTAGACCAGGGTTTCCAACCCCAGTACGCGGGCATTATAGCAGCCGCCAATCCTTTAAGGTGTACCCGTCGCTTCGCAATTCTAATAAAAATAATTTAATTAAGGTAAAATAACTCGACAGACAAATACTAATTTAGAAGTCAAACAACAAAACTCAGCGTTAATCAGCGTTCTAGAGGCGTTTCACATTCAAAAAAAGTCTTCCTCTTCTAGTTAACGACCCTAATTCCAATCCATCTTTACCTTCAGCTTTTAAGGAAATTATGTTTTAGTTTTCTTGTTTCATCAATCAATGGCACCAGTAGCTTAACTCCTGTTCAGCCATTCTTATTTTATCACTATATCTTATCTCGTTCATTTGAACTTTGGCAGCTGAGGGTGATGATTCGGTAAAACCATCGAAACTAGTCCCGTGAAAATGTGCAAATATAACGTTAATTTTTGTTGTTTGACTTCTAGAAAATGTTTTAGTTTTCAATAAAGTTCTTGTGAAAGTTTTCTCATTTTTAATGAAATAGAAATAGCTTCCAACACAGATACCGGCAGTAAGCGAAATTCAACCGATCTCTTTTTTTATATGCATATATTATTAACTCTATCCAACTATAAATTCACCTTGAAAACGTAAATGGTGCCCACCGTCCAACAGATATTCTATAATGTGCTGTTAGGAACAAAAAGGTTGGGGACCCCTACCTTAGACCATCCTCCATTGGATAATTTTACCTCTTAACCTCTATTCGAAGAATTCTTTTCGCGCTCTTCGAACATTATGCATGTATATTTGTATATCAATCCATTTATCGATTACAGGTCACTATTCTAGATGGGTCAGTTTTAATTACGGTAAATTTGTAGATAGAAAAAATGAAATAGTAAATGTAAAATATCAATTAAAAAAACGTTCTTTGGCTTATAGCACGCTGAAAAGATTTAAAGAGCACTCTCTTGAGTAAGCATTTTGCTATAAATAAACCAAACTAAACCTTCAATACAAAGCCATTTAACTTATTACTAGTTTTAATAGAAAAAAAAAGAAATTAAGTCTAACACAAAATTTTCTCCAGGTGATACTTCGAAAAGATGGCGTCTTGAAGCTGTACTGCAAAGGAGCCGATTCTGTAATTTTCGAAAGACTGGATGAAAGCTGTACAGAATTGAAACACAAAACACTGGAGCACTTAAACGTAAGTATATAGTATCGAAAAAGTACTTATTGAATGTGGGTACATATAGATAGATAGATAGTTTAACCGCGATCGTGAGCATAAATACGCATGCGCTATTCAGACTGATTCAATCAGGAAATAGCATGATGGAGATGAATCATGTAGCAGAAACGTTTCCTTTTTTTTCCTTTCCATGATTATTTTCACTACGTTCAAAGAGCAAAGTCTTCAGGAGGCGGGAAATTACAGGTAATCTTAAGTAATCGAAGATAATAAGCTGATCATCATTTGTAATTAATTGTTTGATCAGTCAGTCAGTCAGGCAGGTATTGCCGGGATGTCGCGCGAAGCGCGACGTGTCCGGCTCGGTGAAATTTAGCCCGAAGGCAACAAGACGGTGAAAGCTCAGGACACGTGGTAATAAGGAGGTCAGAGGGTGATGGAAAGAAGGGCAGCAATGACACCACAACGAAAAGCGCAAAACGACGAGAGAGGCAGTCAAGCGCAATCAAAAGTTGAGTGTAATACCAAGGTACAAGACAAGTAAAATAACAAGAATAGATGCAGATATAAACAGTTATATAAAATGTTCCAGGATATTTGTAAATGAGAATATATACATTATGTACAATATAACAGTGAGGTCCATGTTATCCATGGTGTTAGCAAGAAAGTATGATAATATAGCAATTATATATGCATTGACAATCTAGGTTGGAAAATTTGCATCTCGTGATAAGAAAGCTGCTAGAGGTCTGAGTTCTTTATCTTCATCCAGAACTTCATAATTGAAGGTGTTGAAGTATTGCAGGTGTTCGCAGTTTACTGCCTTGTCAAAAAATTTCTTATTCAGCTTGTGCAGATATGTTTCAAGGGTGTCAATTTTGAGATCAGTGTGAAGAGTCAAATTAGAAACATAAAAGTGTGCACCTGTAATAGTGCGGAGAAATTTGTTCTGAATAACTTGGAGTTTCTTGATATCATTCTCTTTATGCATAATCCATGCCGGAGAAGCGTAGGTCATGATTGGTCGAATTATAGAAGTAAAGATGAGACGTTTTTTATAGAGATCCAATTTTGAATATTTACCAATTAAAGGAGTGAGATTTTGAATTACACTAATGGTTTTACGAGTGGTGTGTTTAATGTGGTCTTTCCACGTAAAAGAAGAATTAAGCACCACTCCTAAGTAGTTAGCTTTTTGAACAGTCGGGATATCTTCATTAAATAATTTTAAGGAGCCTTTGAAAGTTTCTTTAGCAAATCTTCTTCGAATGATCAAGAGTTTCGATTTTTGTGCGTTAATAGCAATTCGCCATTGACGGCACCAGTCTTCAACAAGAGGCATGAAATTTTGTAATTTTCGAGTTGCATTTTCTGCACGTCTAGAACGGACTGCCAGCGCAGTATCATCAGCGTAACAACCCACATAATAATCTCTACTGAGATTAAATGAGGGGAAATCCGCTACGTAGAAGAGAAAAATGACAGGACCTAAAATGGAACCTTGCGGTACGGAAGCTTTAATTTCTTTTAAATCTGAAGTATCATCTCCAATAGATACGTAGAAATTTCTATTAATGATGAAGGAGTAAATGAGCTTAATAATTTCGCGATCAAAATTGAAGTTGATAAGCTTGAAGATAAGCCCCTCATGCCAGACGCGGTCGAAGGCTTTCGCCACGTCTAGCATGAGGAGGGCTATGCTTTCTTTATTATGAAGTGCATCGCCAATAAATTCAGAAAGACGAACAAGTTGCTTGACAGTAGATACGCCTTTTAGAAAACCAAATTGTTCTCTGGGAAGTTCGTCATAATAAACTTGAAGTCGCTGTAAAATAACCCTTTCAAAGACTTTCCCTAAGCCAGGGAGGAGGCTGATGGGTCTGTAACCATCAGGTCGAGTATGATCTTTTCCTGGTTTTGGTATTAAGATGACTTTGGCCGTTTTCCAACAATCCGGAAAATAAGAGTTTTCAATGCAAGCGTTGAAAATGCTAATGATTCTACAGATGATATTATTAGGAAAGTGTTTAATGGTGATGTTCGTGAGCGCATCATGCCGGGGGCTTTTCTGTTCTTGAGTTTTCTGATGATTTCAATAATTTCATGCGGAGTAGTAAAGATTGGACAAGTTCTAGCAGTTGGCGCGTTAAGCCATTCATTAACAAAATGATTTACAAATTCAATAAATTGCGTGTCACAGGGAAATTTATTTGGTGTGAATTGTTCTTCAAGATGGTTTGCAAGCATATCAGCTTTGGCTTTATTGGTCAGAGCTATGTCGTTGTTAGAATAAATTGGTTTATTTATGCTGGGTTTTTGCTTGAGGCTTTTAGTGAAAGTCCAGAAGGAGTTATCAAAAGCACTAAGATTGAGGATTTTCTCTTCCCATAATTCTTTTTTATGAAGTTTAATTTCATTCTTAATTTCTTTGTTGATTTTATTTAACTTTTTCTTAACTCTGGGGTCCCAGGTAAGGTTCCAACGGCGTCTCAGTTGGTTACGTTCTTTTATTTTATCTCGAATACTTTTAGGGAACTTGCCAGTAAATTTATCAGCACTAACACTATGTGAAGCAGATTGATACGCATTCATGATGTATGTAGTAAGTGAAGAAATAGCATTATCAATATCAATTTTATTTTTAAGAGGCTGAAAGGAAGTATAATAACTAGAGAGAATATCAGTGAATTTTCTCCAGTCAGTAATTTTCTTTGTAGTCGGTTTTTCTTTATTCATAATACCCAATGTGCCTATAACTGGCACATGATCTGAGGTTAGATCGACAGTAACTTCGAGGCACATAGGAATAGGAAGAGTGGTAAGAACAATATCTAAGATGTCTCCTTTATGTGGATTGTTAGGCAGATAAGTGTAGTCAACCGGAGCATAGAAATAAATGGGCTGGTCAGTGATAAAATCAAGTAATTTCTGTCCATTTTTGTTAGTTCTACGACATCCCCATTCTTGGTTTTTGGAGTTCAGATCCCCAACAAGGATAACTGGTTTATTTTCAGGTAATAATTCTTTTAAAAGTTCTTTGCTTAACACATTCTGCGGTGGATTATACATACAGATAAAATAAATTATTCCGTAAACAGGTAGATGAGCAGAGACAATAACTGCTTCATGTCTATCTTTTCTAATAGTATCAATAAGGCAGGACTGGATATTGCTCTTTACATAAATAGCAACACCTCCTCCGCGATGGCTTAACCTATCACAACGATAGCATTTGTAATTTGCAACGTTAATGTTAATACAGGGTGATGCAAAAGTCTCTGTGACGCAAGCGATGTCAATGCAGTTAGTGGTAAGAAAGTTAAGAAATTCTGAAGTTTTATCTTGGATGCTTCTAGCATTCCATACCAAAAATTTAGTAGGCGACAATTTAGTGTGTTGACCCATTATTTAATTGGTTGTCAATTTTTTCTTGACGAGTGTTCATTTCTTGCATTTGCTGTGTAAGCTGGAAACCAGCTGTTTTTATAACTTTAACAAGTTCAGCTAAGTCAGTGAACACTTTCTTAGCTTCGCTCAAGGTATCAGAGTATATGCCAGTAGATAAAGCCTGGGCATAACTTTTATTTTCTACAACTCGATTGCTGTAGTTTTTCTGTTGATCAGGTTTTCGTTTAGGGAACTTTTCACAACCGCGAAAACTGGCTGTGTGTCCGGCATTTCCACAATTTATACAGATAGGTATGAAATCTTTATCTTCCTTGACTGGACAGTCCGTGAAGAAATGAGACTGGCCGCATTTAACGCATTTAGGGGAGTAATTACACCCAAGTTGGGTGTGATTAAACCCCTGGCAGCGAAAGCATTGTACTGGGCCCTGGCGGCCCTTGTATTCCTTGACTGTGATACGAAGATCACATAGGTAACGTTCATGATATATTTTGCGTGACTGTTCAGTCTTAGGCAAGGTCACAATGAATAATGGGAGCAAAATAGTTTCTCCATCTCTGCGTTTAGACATTTGTTTTATATTTTCAATAACATAGTTCAATTCTTCAAGTTTTCTTTGAATTTCGTCAATTTCAGTGTCCTCGTTTAAACCACGTATGACAACCCGCAGGTTTCTGTCCTGTGGTAAGATATAAGAGTGATGTTCAATGTTAAAGTCTCTAAGCACTCTAACTATTCCACGATAATTATCTGCATCTAGTGCAGTAACTTTGATTTTATTGCCAATTCTTTGGCCGTAAAATTTAAGATTTCTTGCATGGAAATGTGAGCAAATTTCCGACCATTTCATGGTTGTCGGCTTTAACGTTATTGGTGGTAGTTTTGAATTTTTGGGTTCATTATCAGATGGTTTTTGTATTTTATTAGGAGTGTTCTTCACATTATCAGGCATATTTGTTGTATCCATATCATTGTTTTCATTAGTAGTATCCTCAGCAGTAGTGGCTGGAGTCAGAATATTATTATCAGTGACAGGAGGTGGAGTTGGTTTTTTACTTAAAATACTAGTGTGCGTAGTCAATTTAATTTTCTTATGCGTGTTACGATGAGATCTTGTACGTACAGTCTGATCTCCACGTTTCCTAGCATTAGGTTCTTCATCAGAGCTAGATCCTTTATCAAGCGGAGTGCCGATTTCATGATCATTGTCTATATTAATTGGGCTACGAGCCCTGACATTTTCAGGCAAAATTTTATTTTCAGCGGGACGTGAGCCCTGTGTATCCTTATTCTGATCTGTAGTATTAGCTTGTGTATACTCAGTGTTCATAGCTTTAATCATATCCAAGATACTTAGCAAAAAAGTGAACATTTTGTTTTCAGTATCACTGAATCCATTTCGTTCTTTTATTTCTTCGAGTTCGCGTACTTGCGCCGCGACTGCCTCAATGATCTTATCCATAGCGATAGAAAATCAAAATCCTGCGCCCAAGTTAGGAGAAAACCTGCGGCCCGGAACACAACCCACACGAAGGTGTTTGTGCAGACAGATCAGCAGGTGGATGCTCGTGAGGCCTCTGACTCACACCTGACAGCGTGAGCTTGGAGGGTAACTCACGAGCGTGAAAATCCAAAAAGGCACCAAAATGGAAATTAGCGCTGAGCGCTAGAAGCCATTAACAATTTAAAATACAAAAAGCAATAATTCACAAAGGCAAAAGCCAAAGTAAAAGCAATCAGGCTATTGGCAAGACGAAGTCACGCGTAAAATCTTAAAATAATTAAGCATGCACAATTTAAATCAATAATCAGTTATAAAAATAATAAAACAGATTGTAAATCAACAATCTAAAAATACAAATCCAAATAGCATTAAAAAATGCTTTTTTATGCAAGTATTAGCTTCAGTGGCAACGCAAACGGACGTAGCTCAAGGCAGCACTAACGAATCAGTTAGGCCTATGCACTTCGACGAATGGATTTGGCGAGCACCACAACAGCCACCCTTCGCATATGAAGGCTTCCCCTCGAATGATGATTGTTTGATTTACATCACGTTTAATTTCGTGCATTTATTTATTTATTTTTATAGTGGTAAAAATGTCAATGTTTTCAAAATTTAATTTGTATCAAAAAGTGAAATACAAACGGAATACGTCGGACAGCTTATCGGGATGATTTGATACAAAAAATGTTGACACTTTCTCAACAGTCAATCGGTGCAGAATGCTTAGTGCATTTGGTTGTGCAGCAGCAAGCAAAACCAACGTGCAGCAGTAAGCAAAAATACAGAGTTATTCAAAAAGAAAGAGCAGATTGCAAACATGTGTTTCTTCCAAACTACAAAAGATAGAAACGTGATTCTAACGTTAATGGATAGAGAAAAGTGTACAATTTATTATTAGTACGGGTAAAAGTTCCAATCATGGCCGCATTGGCGCTGTTGTTTGTTCTGGTGTTATTTGTCGGTTGGAGCCCAAAGAAAGCCACATCGCAAGCAAGCAAAGAACTTAAAATTCCTCAAACAACGGTATGGCGAGTTCTAAAACATCGTCTGCACGTAAAGCCATACAAACTACAGTTATTGCAAGCATTGCATCCTGACGACCACAACAAAAGGTACGAATTTTGCAGTAGCATGTTAGATGATATGGAAGAAGACAATTTTGCTGAACGATTAATTTTTTCCGATGAATCCACTTTTCATCTTTCACACACGGTGCTTATATTGAATGCATACCATAATTTTAAACTTTTCTCTATCCATTAACGTTAGAATCTGTTTCTATCTTTTGTAGTTTGGAAGAAATAAATGTTTGAAGTCTGCTCTTTCTTTTTGAATAACCTTGTATCAGACTATTGGCCGTCTATGTTTATAATCAGATATTTTCTTCATGTTTCCTTGAAATCTGCCACCAATGGACAATGGCCCGTAAACCAAAGTCTTCAAAGTTTCTCAAGACATTTTTCGCTTACTGCTACTTGTTGCTAACCAAGTGCGTCGTTAACTTAAAACTCATTAATGAGCACTGACTGACGGTTAACGGGAATATCATTATTTGAAGTCATCCCAACAAATGTCAGACACCTTCCGTTTGTATTCCCTTTTGACACGAACTACCTGATACGTAATTTTATATAAAATGCAATAATTAACTATTATCGTGTAATAACTGTTATTATAATTATTTAATCATTATATTTTTTGTATAGTTTTCATTACTATAACATCATTGAAATGAATTTTAATATAATAATTAAAATTGCTTATTGTAATTGTACAATAAATGTAATTATGCTATAATTAATAATTATTACATATCTTTTTTATCTTTGAATTAAAACTTATGTACATTAATTCACACTGAAAAAAAGAATTTTTTAATAATTAGCTATAATAATTATACGATAATAAATTATTATGGCAGTTATTTAATTAATTATAATACTTGTATTTTAACAAATAATTATAATATTTCTTTTTGATTTGTGTTTTAAAATCTATATGTATTATTATGCATTTTGAAAAAAAATTAGGAAAAAAAGAACGAAAATATTTTTGTACAAAAGATCACAATATTAACAGATATCACGTCAAATCGGTTGCGATCAGGAAGATCCCGCTCAAATGAGATTAAAATCTGTTGAATTTTCTTTTACAACAAGAATACTGCTTCTGAAAACATAATTCCCTTATTTCTAAACGAAAGTAATGAAATACATAATATTTATGTAAAATCCATATATTTATATCCATATGTAAAAATATTTAAAAATTTTGTGTTTCCAAGGTTGCAGATTAAAGCGATTCTTTGCGTTTATATCTGTGAATATGAAACAAAGACGCGAAAGACAATTGGCAGCAGAGTCACCCGAAGCCACTCGGACTTTCCCTTCTTCAATAGCTAATTCCCTCTTTTCGACGAAAAGCGAAATCTTATGTGACCCTTTCATCCTCCGGCATGTAATTAACATCCTTTCTGGACGATTCTAAATGTTTTCACGCAATGCTAGCCGAGGTTGCGTTTGCCACGGTCGAACTATGTTTATAATGCATAGATAGGGCAATACTTTTGTGGAGCAAGTCAAAATTCGCAGCGCAGTCTCTAAGGATACACTGACTACCAATAAATATTTGGACACCTCTGATAGAAAAGAAAAACTAACTTTATTCAAAATCAATAGTTGGTAGAGCATCCACGAGAGGTAATTACAGCGTGGACCCTACGGGACATACTTTCCACGAGTCTTTGTATGACAGCTAGTGATATTTTCTTCCACTCGGCTTGGAGAAGACATAGAAGTTCCTTCACCGATTTGGCACGGGTAGTGCACCCCTGAATTCGGCGATGCAACTCGTCCCAGAGGTTCTCGATAGGGTTCAGGTCTGGACTGTGGGCAGGCCAGTCCATTCGGTGAACTCCATTGGCACCATACCAAGCCTTGGTTAACGTCGAAACATGACAACTGGCATTGTCATCCTGAAAGTAACAGGGGTCCAACCCGTAAAACTGCCACAACATAGGAAGCACATTGTCATCCAAAATAGTGCAGTAGGCATCGGAGTTGAGCTTACCATGAACGGGGACCAAAGGTCCTAGCCCATACCAGGAGAAACACCCCCAAACCATAATTCCACCTCCGCCGAACTTGACTGTTGGCACAATGCATTCTGGCAGGAGACGTTCTCCAGGTAGACGCCAGACCCAGACCCTGCCATATGATTAGTCATCCAAAAAACTCGTTTCCACTGATCTACGGTTCAATTTCGATGTGCTTTGCACCACATTAACCGAGCAGTGCGGTTGGACTTTGTGATCAAAGGCTTATGGGCAGCAGCACGACCATGAAAACCAAGCAGATATGCTTCTTTACGGATGGTATTCATTGAAACAATACTCCCGGATGCTTGCTGAAACTCCTCGCGGATGAGGGCCATCGGTTGGGTGCAGTTCTTCAGAATTTCTCTGGACAGCACTCGTCGGTCTCTGTCTCCCAGTTTCGTTGGTCTGCCGACTCGGGGCACATTCCGACAATCACCGCTCACCTTCCACTTCTTTAATCACATAGGCCACTGTCGATTTTGGATAATTCAGATCGCTAGATATGTCCCTTAAGGATCGGCCACATTTATGATACCCGATAATTATACCTTTCTCGAAATCAGAGAGCTCCGAACTGCGAGGCATCTTGCATGCGACTAAAGCCGATGCTGTTTCCTACACGATATATACCTTCGGAGACCGTGACGTACCTTAGGACCGCAGATATCGTCATTTGCATAGGTGTCCAAATATTTATTGGGTGTCAATGTATTATCAGATTACGTAAAGGTTTAATGGCGAGATAAATACACTAATATTAAAGATTTTTCTGTACATATATATACTTAATCATATAAAAGTGTTCATCGTTTACACAAGAAATGCAAACCTGTATGCACGTTTCCTGCTGTACTAATTTTACCGTTCAAATACATGTCCCACTTTTTAACTGTGTGTTTCATCCTTAAAGTAACTATCCGAGATCTCTTTACACTGGATGTTTGTTATGAAGTGCTCTTTCCCGTTAAAGCTAATAATACATTATTGGCAACATGTGAAAATAAAACATCGCTTAATTCACTAACAGAAGGGTGGAAATCACCTGAGTTCCCATTGCATTTTTTCCACTGCACTCACTTATTTTCCGTTTCCTAATTTTCCGGTGCTCTTCTTTCCGTTCCTTTTTTTCAGTACAATCAAGACCACAGATGCTTATTGCGTATACAACTGAGTGTTACATAAATATGTTATTAAGTACAGCATTTGTATTGATGATACTTCTATAAACTGTAATTGTTGAATAGACACTTCACTGTCGATTTTTCTCGCCTGCTTAACTGGTAACCATGCTACATCAGCGGCGGCAGATGGTCGAGCCCCTTAGTTGTTTTTTGTTTTCTTCATTTCCAGTTAGCATGTTTCGCTTCTTTAAAAACACGTGAAAGAAGGTTGACTTAAATTACAATTTCAAACGAGGTGGAGAAAATTATAGCTACATGGTGATGACTGCATAAGTTACGATCGCGAATAAGGCACTGTCGAAAATGCCTTGAAATAAGGATTTTATAGAAATAGACTATAACAAGGTACTATTCGACGGCTTTTTAATTGGTATTAGTAGTAGTCGCCATATATCCGTAGTTTAATATTGTAATAAAATTAATTTTTTTATTATTCATTTTGAATAGTTCATGGAACAAAAGAAAGAAAATTTTTTAAATAAAAGTATTTATTGAATTGAACTCCACGCCTTCATACTGTGATAAAATTTACTTTATGTAAGCCAATGGTCGAGTGATTAGGACCACTGAATACTGGGGATTCGACCCGGGTTCGATCCTACGTGAATGGTCTGGTTACATAGTATGGTCTTTATGTGTTGTGTAACTTGGATACGACTCAGTTTCCTTCGGAAAGACATACGAAGGCATCCCTCTCCTAAGAAAAATTTATTATTTTATTTAGTCCTTTTGTGCTTTGCCTCTTTCAAAATAATTAACCTAACGAAAACTAAAAGTAATCATGAAATTAAGATAATCACACAGCACAAAACCCAGTTGAGTCATAAACCCAGTTCTAAACTAGTTAAATAGATGAAAACGTGATTTACGTTTACCATACTTGGACGAAAAGAAGTTGGAGGAGAGGAGATGTATTTTTATCTAGACAGTGCGTCTCGTTAAATGAAATCATGAGGTAATTCTCTTTCTTAGGCCTCACCTTTTTCATTTAGTCTCAGGTTCAACGAGCCTCTGTACCTCTAAACCTTTATTCAACATGATTTGTTTCTGTACAGTCATGTATAACAAATTTCAAAATGCATCTAAAGCAAAACACTGTTTTATCATTGAAAACGGTGTATGCTATTTCTTTATCGGAATGATATAATTCCCTTAAGCGTTGCGCTTAATTCCATTTTCACAAATTTTGAAAATCAAAGAACCAACATCATCTTCTCTTTTCCTTTCTTTTCCTCTGAGTACATTTCTTCTACTAATGCTTTCTGTTGCGGCTTCTGAGGGCATTCTAATTCTTTCTAGCTGTGTTTATTTCTGTGGTTTTCTTGTCACTTTCGTTTCGTCCATTGTTGACATCCAAGATCATGTTTTATCTACAGTCGCAGTATCTATCAGTTTTAACAAAAGAATCCCTCAATGTTGAAGTTTCAAAAACTCTATATACAATATAATTTCCTTCGGGCAGAATTCATGGCCCTATGAGAAACTTGTTGCTAGGACTTTGTTTGACTAGGAATGATATTTAAGCAACAGAGACTATTTAAATGATGTTTTCAGAACTGTTCTGAGTGTATACACGTGCCTCACTATATTGCATGAATTTTTGTATGAATTTTGATATCTTATTTGACTTATTTCATACAAAACTCCAGATTTTAGCTCGGTTTTACGAATTACGGAACTTTGTAGCCAGTATGTCGACACGACTGAACTCTAAGACCGCCCATTACTGGCTCGCCCAAGCAGAGAGCGACTATGTTGTTTGCTCCTACGATATTAAAATTAATATTTTCACAATAATTTGTAAATGTTGGAGCCGTTTATGATGACCACGGCCTTGTTAGCAATTCTTCAAATTTTCAGGGGTCATATATCCATATTTATGCATATCTCACTGACTTGAATGACATTTTCCAATTTTGGACTTTTATCCTGATTACAACGTCACTTGTAACTATGTTTATAAATGGATAACTGTAATTTCTGCTTAATTTTTTTGTACCTGTACTTATTTACATCCGTGAGTTTGTTTATTTTATGTATCCCAGGCCTGTGATGTCTTGCGGTAATCTCCTGTCATCCCTTATTGCATCTCTCCTTGGAGAACCATGCCTAAGGAAACACCATAGTCATGCGCTCCAGGGTACCACTTCAACTGAGCTGGACAACGTCGTACATTTTGCAAGATATTCCAGCATAACAGAGGAACTTGGAACTTTGAGTGCCCTGGTACTGGATCTGGGGTTGTCCCGAAACATTTCTAAAAATCATTTGCTGCTGGCATTGGGTTCATTACTTGGGACACTGTTCATTATTCTAGACCTTTTTTTCACCTTCAAAACATTTGCTCGTAAATTGACTTGTTGGTCATTGCAGGCGCTCATAATCCGATATTCTTTTGTGCTGACATAGCAATGTTATCTGGATAATGCTGCGAAACAGTGCTAATTCGTTTTGAATTCTATAGTTGACAAGTAAGGGGTATTCCACTTGAGTAATGTACGTGTGGGTCAAATACCCTATACGCAATATCTTTGCCCCAAATCAGATTCCTTTATTGCCACAATTAAATAAACCAATCCTGAGAATATACTGTACATAAACTATGAAGGAAACTTTAACTATTCACTTGAATAATCGTAAATGTCGCACGTTCTTCCAAACGCCTTATGTGTAGTAATAATAAAAGTAAAATTCATAAATCAAATGCTATTTTTTATTTTATATTCAACACATATAAAATTTTTGAGTTAATATACAAAAGGCAAAATACGTAATTAGTGTATATGTGATGTTATGCTTTATTATTTCGAAATAAAAGAATGAATTAAATATTAATAACTATCAAAAATTAGCAAAACCTATTATAAGTGCTTAGTTTGATATATTTAAAATTATTTCATTGTTGTAATTCAAAAATTAAATTTCAAATTATTTGCCGGGCAGAATGGCAACAGTTCCGCCGAGATTGTAAAGCGCTATGAACTCTGTGTTGAAGAAAATTGAAGCTTTATTTCACTGAGTCTATTTTTAACGGTAAAAAGAAATGTGTTTAGTTTGGTAATTTAAGAACTGGTTTACCAATAACCGTTTTTTTTCCCCAGAAATTTGCCGGAGAAGGATTGAGAACGCTGTGTTTGGCTGTTAAAGAACTGGACGAGGAAAGTTTCGAGAGATGGAAAGAAAAATTTCATGCTGCGGCGTAAGTATTAAAAACATATCGAGCGTATAAAGTGATAATTCTGTTAATTTGTCTCTAAACATTCAAATGTTTCGAAATCAATATTAAAAAAAGAAAAATTTGAAAGGTTTCAGATTTTAAATTACGTCCCAAGAGGCTTTTTTTAACATTTTATGTGTTACCTTCATTTATTAAGCATCATGTTCTTTGCACTTAAACCATAAAATTCAATTCAAGAACAATATCGAAAAATAATTTTAAAATGAGCATTCCTTAGAATTGCCGATACACATTCTCGCGCTCTGGAGATATAAATGTTTTTTTTTTGTTTGTGTGTGTGTGTGTGTGTATAACGTTGCCATTGCTCGCTCTGAAATGCTTGAGTTAGTTAATTTAAAACTCGTTAAAGTTACGAAATATGAATCGATAATAAAACAAATTCCAAATTCGGGCTTTCAGATGCGCATATTTGGATGCAAACGTAGGTTATTCAAAATTGGATGGCTCTAGGTACCATATTTTTATCCCAGTGCGAGAAACATACATACAGTTATGCAGATTCTTCATTATTTAATTTCTTTAAATATAATACAGGTCGATAATATTTGGAGGCAACAATTTGAAAAATGAAACAATGCATTTAGTGAATCAACGCAAACTTCCAAAACGAAATTAATTGTCCTTTTGGGTAAGTTGCCCCTTTGGACTAAAAAAATAGTTAACTTGTGTTTTTATATACAGTGTCCTTTTGATTATCCGGACTAATGTTAGGGAAGCAGGTCACGGATAACTGAAAAATACGCATACTCAGAGCAATCAACTTTCAACCATATTATACGCATCTATTTTTTAAAAAAAATCAGTAATTGTACTTTGTTTTTTAGAACTTTTAAATATTTGTAGAAATTTGCTGCTTATTATTTGCTGTTTTATTATTGTATCCCATTCAGCCGACGAAGTTTAATAGAGCTTCAGCAGAAGTTATTGCTGCGGTCTTCGTGACTAATGTAAGTGTCACTATCTTTTTCCGTCGTATTTTCAGTATCACCTGTTACCCCTTTTGTTCTTGTAACATTCGAAACGATATCCGCATCGTTCAAGCACTAAAAACCCAGCTCAATCGACCCAACATCGAACCATTCTTCAACGCTATTTCTGTACAATTTTACATTTTCAGTTTTTTTCTATATAATTCAGTAATTGCTTCGACTTCTTCACAATTAGATAATTCTCTGAATTTTACATTAGAAAGAATCCTAATTTTATTGGTTTTTTTTTCTACCAAACTTTTACTACCCCGCGCATGGCATCCAATATAGTCAACGTTTTGCAGTTTTCATTAAATCGTCATTTTCCTCAACAAGGGTTATAGGAAGACCAGACCGTGCGCGAGTATCGCCATTCACGGACAATGCGCAAACCTGATAATTCCCACAGTCTACTGTAATACGTAAACTTATATGCTTAAGAACTGTTCAGATTATTTCAACACGATTACGCAAGATGAGCTATTTCTTGAGGTGCTCACATGTGTATGTTTCCTAATGTTTAAAGACATTACAAGAGAATAACGTAGATTTTCAATAATGAGTGTTGATATTACATGATTTCGTTTAGTTAAAAATTTGCTGGCATAAAATGCAATTATATTTATGATTTATCCGAATATTTTACGAAGAACGTTCCAATGAGTAAACATGTTTTGTCTTACGAAATGGCTTCAATAAAGGAAGATCCACTATATGCAAAACTGTTTCAGAAAACATTATATGATTTAAACAACTTTCACCAAAGAAAAAGAATAAAACTTGATTTCCTTACGTACAATATTTCACATATATGCATCTGCATAAAAATATTGTACTTTTATCGGTACCTCTATCAAGATAAAGATAGTACTTTCGGTTCAAGGTGTCAACTACTAATGAGTTTTAACCTATATATCAAGTAAGGCCGGAGGCCGCTCACTTTTGTTTAGATAAATCAGAGGTGCTTAGCACCGCGCCCTTAGGCGAAAGAATGGTCTATGTGGCAAAGTCATACAGGAAGGCAGTCATGAAATTATAAATTGATATACTTTTGTAGATGTAGAAACATTCGAAAAATTTTTTAGCAGGTGCTGGGTGCGTGCTATTTGCAGTGAGGAATTGAGTGACTGAAATGAACATGAGATACGGAGAGTAAGTCAAAATCAAATCACGTAACCTGAGGTCGCGTTCTGGTTCGTTGATAAATACTGCTGTATTACTCAAAGTTTTATTAATTTAAGAGTAAATAACTCTTGTAGGCCTATAGTATTGCAATCTACTACATAATAATGATCTAATAACTATGGAGAGGTGAGTTTTATGCTACGTAATTCTTGTTTAATTAGATAGAATTTGATTATTCCTTTTTTGGGCTTGGGGGTCACATGGACCAATCATGTTGCAGGATAATCTGTTAAGCGATTTCAAGACGAAAAATAATAGTCCATAAGGCTATTTCAAATTACTCTTCACAAAGTCCGTAATTTGGCTTTGCCAGATAATAAAAATACACTTAAAACTCAACACAAAAATAGTTAATCATATCACGAATTCTTGAGTATATGAAATGCAATTAAATACTGGGTACTATTTACAATATGTACACTTTCACCACTTTGAGTTGTGATGAATAGAACGTGGTCGCTTAACCAGATTTTCTTCTGTTGGATCATAGTTTGCGAGATTTTTAATAGCATTATATGGTGAATTCTGAACTTGGATAAAGAATTTGTGCGAAATTATTAAGATCTGTTCTTGTATTTCAGGAATCTTCAGGTCTTGATACAGCTGGATATTTCTAATAAACCAGGGTGCTGAGGTTATTGAGCGTAGAATTTTATTCTGTAGATAGCTAAGTTTCTTTCTATGGGTTTTGCAAGCCGTGGCCCAAGTGGGGACTGCGTATAAGAGAATTGGTCGAATAAGCATCAGGTAAAGATTGCGTTTAGTATTCAGATTTAATTTAGAATTTTTCCCTAGAAGCGGGTAAAGAGCCATAAAAGCTGCATTAGCTTTGTTGGTGATATAACTGATGTGTTCTTTGAAAGTGAGCTGTGCATCAATATACACTCCAAGATATTTGTACGAATTGGCCGAAGGGATAAGAGTATCATGAATTTTTATATTGATATCCAGAGGGTAGTTTTTCTTATATCTTCTGTACATAACTATACAGCATTTGGTGGGATTAAGATTGATTTTCCATCTGGTGCACCATTTTTCTATTATTTTAATTTGGCTATTCAGTTTGTCTATTGCATGTTGCGGGTTTAAGGAATTAGTAAGTATTACCGTATCATCGGCATATTTAAGGATTTTTGCATTTTGCGGCTTGGGCATGTCACTTGCATATAGATTAAAGTTTGCTGGAGAGATGACGGAACCTTGAGGTAGTCCTCTATGAATATTTTTATGTGTGGACAAAGCATCACCACAGCGGACTTGGAAGGTACGATCTTCTAAATAGGAATCATGAGATTTAAGAAACTTGAAGGAGGGTTTATTTTCGATAACTTGCATATTAAACCAGCATGCCACACTCGATCGAAGGCCTTTTTCGAAGTCGAGGTAGCATGCGGCAACTCCGTTTTTCTTCTGAAATTCTACGGCAATGAATTCTATGAGATTAATAATTTGATGCGATGTTGAATGAATTTTTTAAACCCGAACTGCTGATCGTCTGTATCAATTAATTTGTCAGTGAAAATTTAGAGTCTTGAGGCAATTACGAGTTCAAACACTTTGCTGATACGTCGATAGCTGGATACTTCTTTTGGATTTTTGCCTGGTTTCGGGATCATTATTACAATTGAATGTTTCCATTTTTTCGGAAAATAAGAGAGCCTAATACATGAATTAATTAAATTGCACAGTAGAATTATACAATTTTTCGGTAGAACTTTAAGGGCTTCATTACTTATGTTGTCAAAGCCTCTGGCTTTTTTATTCTTTAGCTTCCTGAGGATTTCTTGGATTTCTTTGGGGGAGGTAAATTTTACATAATCTCTGTTGCTTTTATGTTTAATTTCTTCGACTTCGCTATTGATATAGTCAAAAGGACTAATTTCTTCATGTTTCTCGAAAACTTTTTCAAGGCTCTCCGCCATGACTTCAGCGATTTCCGTTTCTGAGTTGTGTGTCATACCTCTGTGCGTAATAGGGTGATGAAGATTTGCTTGGTTATTGAAAAGGGATCTTGCAATTTTCCAAACCATGTTGGGTTGCATTTCTAAATTTTCAAGAAAAGAGTCCCGTTTATTGGAGCGATAGCTAATTATTTCCTGTGAAATTTGACGAGTGAGGTAATTCACGTGAGTCTTGTCGTTTGGATCTCTTGTGAGTTGCCAATTTTTCCTGCATCTATTTCTTTCTTTTATAAGGTTTAAAATATAAATCGGGAGTTCTTGCGTAGAGTAATTTTTCTGCGTATAAGTTGCTGTGGCCAGTGCCTTTTGAACATGTCCGTTAAATTTGTTAATTTCATTTTCAACTTCTTCGGGATAGTTAATTACTATGCTACTGGGGATATTAATAAGTTCATTTTTATAGATAGCTTTAATCTTCGGTTTAATGAGAGGTGGGTAAAAACTATAAAAATCGAATTTTACAGGGAAATGGTCAGAGGATAATTCTTCCGTCACTTCTAAGTATGGAGTAGAGTGAATAATTTTTATTATTTTATGTGTAGACAAAGCATCACCACAGCAGACTTGGAAGGTACGACCTCATAAATAGGAAATCATGCGATTTAAGAAACTTGAAGGAGGGTTCAATTTCGATAACTTGCATATTAAACCACCATGCCACACTCTATCGAAGGCGTCTCGGTATTTCTACCGTTATTCGATTTATATTATTCGGTTAAAATTTATTTTGCGGAATGGTGGGTAAAGTGAAACAGGGTCATTCTAAAAAGAAAATGTATTTTTATTGCCGATTGTTGTGTATTGGATATCTGCTCTCTAGTTAAACGTTCGTTTTGTAGAACTGATGATTGAAGAAAATGGATCCATATCATAATTAAGCATTCTCTATCTAGAGCCAGATAAAATGTTGCTCATTCCTTGGTTAAATATCCTCTTTTCTGAACCTGCTGATCGTATAAAATAGACTGTTTCTGGTTAAATATTTGTCGTCCAGAATTATGTGCTGGATAAAATGGACCGATTCATTAATTAAAATATTGTTGCTTGCGTACGGGTTCGTAATGGATTGAATGCACAAGTCGATAAAAAGTTAATAAAATTTGTTCTTTTCACAAGAAATAAAACAAAATCCTAAAATATTTCCTCAGAGATATTCGTACAATATCACAATATCTGACTGTAGTTATATTTTGAAATACTATAAAATATTAAACAGAACTCAATTCAAAATACAGAGAAGCAAATCGATCTCACAGCGAATTCACTACAATCAATAACAACACTAAATAAACAACAACAGTTCACTTAAAGCAACTACAACTGAGCTGAGATATTTGAATCAGGCTTTTATAAGCTTTTTAATGAAGCACGAGAATATTCTCGTAAAATCTATTTTCTCGATAGCAAAACAGTACAATTACAAGATTTATTAAATATTAAATGCACGCACTCTTGTATTTTTACTTTTCCGGCGTAGCTTCTCTTCAAATAAGTCTATATTATATTATTAAAACTACGAAAACACCCAAGCACTCAGCCCATTCACCGGAACACGAACCCCAGGCCGAAACAGTGTATTCTAAGCGATCTTATTCGAATGTGAATTGACAGTGGACTTCATTCCGAAGTTTGATATTTTTTAGTGGCGCACAATTAAATATATTATAATACTTTTTAATATCCATTTTTTAAACTATAATAACTCTATAATTATAATAACACTATTTCAGCGGTATTAAGCAGAATCTGTTACTTCATACTCTAGTCATTAGATTCTGCTATAAATTAGCAGACACCTTGTATACATTTTCGATTGCTTGCAACTGTCGTAAGAATAGAAATCCCTTATTAGTTATTTTCAGGAAAGAAACTGCAGTTGATAAGCGGTTTTTATCTCTAAAATAGGAAGAATTCGTATTAACTTGCAAATATTGAGTTTTTATCTTGCAATTCATATCTGTTTATCTACAATGATGAGTCATCTCACAAAACATCCTACTGAAAATTATCTAATTTCATAGAGTAAACGGACCTTGAAATCTCAAACACAATACGTATTTATATGCATTCAATTACTTGGAGGAAAAAAAATTCTTTTGTTACGAACTAACACGATAACCCTTGCCAGTGCTAACTTTCAACTTCGAGGTTTGCTACAAAAGAGTCGCATCTTATCCCTCTCTCATGATGTATTTTGCGGTTTTATTCATATTCACGTTCATATAAATGAAGGAATGTTTTTTGACGTCATATCTCTGGGGATAACTTACTCATTTCGCCTTGACACCTGAAAATTTACTCCACATGTAGGTTAAGAATTCTATGCCTATGGGAAAATAGAGACACTAGTCCAACTGACATTTTAACTTGAACACTGAGTGAAGACTATTAACGATTTTTGCACACTACGAAAATGAGCGACAGGAACACAAATATTTACAGAAAAATTGTCTTTATAGAGTTCTGTCATCCTTATAACTGTTACATCTTCTCATGGCAGAATCGTTCGCGCTTTTTTTCCCGCAAGTTTCATGCAGTGGCATGCAGCGCCATCTGTCGGTCGTGAAAGATAATATTATATATATCTTTATTCTTTTGCTTCTTATTATTCAACAATTCTCAATATTGTAATTTCATACCATTTTAATGTAAGTTTTTTTTTTTTTTACTTCGAGTTGCCGACAGCATGGATTTCTAAAAACAAATAAAAGTATAAAAAAAGATAAGAAGATATTTGCAGCGGTAAATTACACTTAATTTAAACGGCACATTATTTTTCAACTTCACTTTTAAAATGCTATGAATTATATTACACTTAAAATGCCTGGACATACTAATTTAATCAGTACGCTCCTGGTTTTTAAATTTTTATACTTTTTTTTTGTATTTTAAATATGTGCTGCGGTCTACTCTGTGTTTTAAAGTTGAAGATAAAAGAAATAATACTAAGTATCCCCCTCCCCCATTTCTTCCAATGGCTCTGAATTTAAAAAAAAAAGGAAAAAAAGAAAAGAAAAGAAATTCAGCCTTTCTCTGCAATTATACTGAAAAAGTCCATTTCAAATGAATGACATCCAGGCAATATTAGTTACGGTATGTTATGTAAGTAATAAATTTTTATGCTGTTTAGTAAAATGTCATTAATCTGAGGAAAAAAACTGAATTTTATACTTTCAAGATACAATATGTATATATATATATAGATATATATATATATAATAATATGGGAAGAAGCCCATTTATTATATAACTTTTAGCCGGCTACAACGTAAAAATTGGTTAAGAATTCACTGTTTTCTTTTTTTTCTTATTACCTTTTTTATATAGTACTATAGGTTAAGTAGGTATAAGTACAAGCCCTACCTATCATTTACCCTGGGTAAGTAGGTAAAGGTTCTTTATACTATCTATCCAGATTAAAACCTCCTTCCCGAGGCCCTCGGGGCATTTCTGTTGCCTTGTCGTACTGTTGCTTGCTGCAACCACCATTACAAACTCAATGCCAATGATTTTGTACTACAGAGTGCCCTATGGTTCAAAACCATTTACCTCCTCATCAGAATTAAATAAAGTGAGCAGTAATAGGGAAAATGCGTAAGTTAATTTACTTAGAGGGAGCCATTTACACTCGAGAAAGTTAGAATAAACGCTCAATACTGTATGTGTGTTTAAACGCTTTGAAGATCGGAATTAATTATCTATTAAGATGTTTGATAGTTACAGATTAATGTAGAATGAAGAGAAATCTCTTATTAAATAAAGTGACATAATTCCTATGATAAGGATATTTTTTCTGATTAAAAAATTCTTTGTTTTTCTTAGATCGAATTCTGTCAGCTGTTGCAGATGTTACCAACTGCATATTATTCGCCATCATTCTAAAGACTAAGTTTCGCATTTTAGAAAAAAAAATCAGATATTTAAAGTAAAATGTTAAAGAATTAAATTAAAATGAAATTTCAGATTTTTATCTTTATCTTTTCTATGTAAGAAACATCTTAGAAATTACTTCGCTTTCGAATGAGATAATCTCTCTAAAATAATATTTAATTTTAAGTAACGAAAAGTATATAAGTATATTTTATTTCAGAACGGAAATTTTATAGAATTTTACTTATTTATAGAACGGAAATTTTCAGCTAATAAAATATTACGTTAGAATAGAATTTTTTAACAGACAGTAAAATGCACTGATTTTAACTAAATCTTGCCATCTAAGAAAATCTTGCCATTTTATATAAGATTCATTCTAAAAATGTATAATACACTTGTGTTTCAGACATCAAGCTGCAATAAACTAAGGTAATACCGTTATATAAATTTATGAAGCAAACACTTTTATTGAATAATAAACACAAATTCAAGTAGCTATACAATATTTCAGTCTTGTCTAGAAACTGCATTCACATTGTCAATTGCTAAATTTCCTTGTATACAGAAGCGCCTTTTCTTGCTACATATTTGAACATTTTTCCCCCTTTCAGCACTTCCATGGAAGAAAGAGAAGAGAAAGTGAATGCCGTCTACGAAGAGATCGAACAGAACTTGATCCTCCTGGGCGCGACAGCTATTGAAGACAAGCTGCAAGATGGAGTGCCTGATGCTATTGCCAACCTAGCTATGGCTGACATCAAGCTTTGGGTACTTACTGGAGACAAACAAGGTAATAATGCTATATATAAAGATTAACAGTTTAAAATGCAGCAGAACCTCTGAAAATTAATGTTAAGATTTCGTGAGGTCTTTGATTAGTGGTTTTTATGTTAAATGGACTGAATTTGTTTAGTCATGCAAGAAGATAAAGTGCATGTGCTTTTATCGTGTACACGGAGTGCCAATGGATGAGAAACATCAGAAGATAGCATTGAAAGAATCTAACAGTCTTCGTAATGATCTTGCCATTTTTTTCCCTAATACAGTACTTACTGCTTATTAAACTCAATGGTTTATGGTGTGGTGTTGTGACTTTTTCCACTTGCCTGACATAAACATCAGAATAAGTCCTCGGAATTCATCGTGGCAAGGATATCAAGATTGCGCCTGTCATTGGCTACAGTCTTGAGCAAGTGACAGTGCGATTTCGCTCAGTTCCACCAGAATTTTGATGGAGAGCACCCAGAGCGGACGGGTGCGAGGGTATCCTACCTCTATTCTCCTTCCATCAACCTCTCGAGAGAACTTCTGGTTCGCCGCATATTTTGAGTGCTCCCATGCCATAAAAACATTACCGAACATCATCGACAACAGCGATCGAATCTAGAAAGGAACTGTAAATTGTAAGAAAACTTCTGAAGTGGTTTGGTTTGGTTTGTTTTGTTACGTGCAAATACTCGTAGGTTATCTGCCTAAGGGGAGAGATGCCTTCGTGGAGGACCTTTCTGAGGGAAACTGTTTCATATACATGTTACACATGCGGAAGACTCGAACCTCGTCTTGGAATAAGAAGAGCTGATTAGAAAAACCACAAATATTTTTATGAAAATACCATTTTTAATTATTTTAAGACATTATTGCATCTAGTTGTTAGTTATTATTTTACTAGAAGAGTTTTAAATTGATATTACAATTTGAAATGCATAAATCATCGTCTATTAAATTCAACCGCTTAACGGAAATATGTTTGGAGCGGGAGTGATTTTAATAAGCAGCGAGAACTGTACATGAAAACATAAAACAACTTTCTTTATTATTTAAGTAAAATAAGACATATTTTTCTTATTTATTGAAAATATTAAAATATAGAAATGGTAGGTTTAATGTATCATTAAATCTTGAAATTCGTAGTTTAATGACTTCCCAATAGCATCTTCTTCTTTAATTATTGTCTGTAGAATATGTTCTGCATAGTATTTAATAATTAATCACATAAAAAAAAGAAATTATTTTTATTTGAGCAAAAGAAAGCTTATATATTGCTTTAAATTATTTCCAATTAATATAATACGTGATTTTTACAACAGGTTTGTATAAAATATGTAATTAGAGTAAACTTTATTAAAAGACAACCACCATAAGTTCCGAATGAATTGGGTTTTTTATGGAAAGAACTCATGTTATCAGGAATCATAATCTTTAGTACCGATGTTTTTCAGATATATTGCTCATTTTCAGAGTTAAACCACATTCAGAACTTTAAATGCTTTCAGCCTCCTGTACTTTTGTGTGCGTAGTAATTTTGATTATTGATATGCAACCATTTGTGTTTCAGTTTTTTTTTTCACTATTATATTGAGCAAAATTGATCCCACAAAGAAAATTTCATTGTAACATACTGTCTTTTGTTAAATACTTTTACGCTATATATGATATATGACAGTCTTTTGGGCATAAATCTGAACTAGCAAACAGAAACAGTCATAGGCTAAACTATAATATTTGAGCAAAGTTAAACTGTTCAGGTGTGAGCAAGGCTAAACTACTATAGTCATAGGTTATATGCATTTCACACACTTTTGAGTTATATTATTTTCAGTAGACGATGTATTTATCAAAATGTAACTCCATTTTTACATCGAAGATTTTGCATGTTTTAACATTCTTTTTGAAGCCCTTTAGTATAGTATAAACAAATTTTATTGTAAAAAATTTTAATACGAGATATGCTTTGTGTTCATAGCTTTGCGCTATAAATAATAATTGTCAGTCTTCTGAACGTAGTTGAGCTGGACTAGGTTAAATTGTAATGTTTATAAATTGTCTGTATTACTTACACCTTCGAATTACATTATTTTAAATTGACGATGGATTTATCAAAATGTTACTGCATCGTTACAACAGAGCGTTTACTTATTTAAGCATTCTTTTTGTAGCTGTTCATTATAACATAAAGAAATTTTAGCGTAAAAGATTACTATGTTTTGTGTTAATAACTTTGCGCTATAAATAGTAATTTTCATATCTGCGATATAAGTCATATTGTTCTGATGATATTTAAGCTGGACTGTGCTGAACTGTGACATTCATAAATTCTCTCTATTACATACACTTTCGAGTTACATTACTTTCACTTTTTGACGAAAGGGTTATCAAACCGTAACTCTATCGTTGCATTGTGGAGCTTTTGCATATTGTAACGTAAGAACAAATTGCATATGTAAAAAAGAGAGTAAACTCTTCTTTGGCAATGTAGCATTACATGACTACACTCACACTTACTTTAACGATCTTACACTTTCTCATTTAAATGGACCACAGAATAAAAGAAACTATAAAAAATACACAGTTGAAGATATTACGTGTCACCTTCTATTAAGTTGTACAGAAGCACTGTAAGTCTGCTGCAGTAGCTTAAAAAGTTTTGTGTGCTCATTCTTAGTTTCTGAGCAAAAAAAATGGGACAGTACTATATCTCCCGTTCAACTGGGCCGATTTACGAAATTCAACCTGGCGTTTTTCATGTCTCGAAAGCGCGACTTAGGATATCTATTAGATTTGTATATAGCATTGTTCTAATATAGGTATTTTGACACGAAATCGGACGTTTTCTGAAATGACATACCAATTTTTTCCATATTTCGACTCTATGACTCGAATTATGGCAAACTGCAAGGTTTTGTAAAACTCGCACGAGTAGGATTTAAAAAATTAGCTCTCAAAATTTTAGCTCCTCATTGTTAATTGAATTTGATATATATTTATTAATATCTCCTTTTTTATTAAACTTATTTGATTTTTCCTTTCATATTTCGAAATTTAGGTTCATTCCAAATAAAATTCGCCTATTTTTTATGATTTACTTTTTTAATTTGCATTTTTAAATATTTTTAAAAACTTTTTCGAAAAACAATTTGAATTATAACCTATAAAATTTGTGCCATGTTCTAAATGAAGATGTATTTCTAAGCATACTTGCAAAAAATTAGAGTTTTTTTTATTCACCATTACCTAAGATGTACGTGAATCTACACTTTGGCGCGTTTTGAAATTTGGCGTATTTATTATAAACGGTAATAACGAAAATGTGGTTTACGCACTTTGTTAAAATTATTTGAAAGTACGAACGATGACTTTTTTTCGTTAGTCAGCAACTGAAACAAAAAAAGGAAAGGAAAATTTGTTGCTATAAATTAAGAAGTTCGCCAAGTGAACTATTCTTGGCACAAATTGAAAAAAAGGCGCCAATATAAATTTTTAAATTTCTCCATAAATTTCACTTAAAGTTACAAAATTTGATATCTAGGTATGATTTGTGTCGTAGAATCGAAATATTGAAAAAAATTGGCGTGTCATTCCAGAAAAAGTCCGATTTTGTGTCAAAATACATATGTTAGAACAATGCTGTATATAAATCTAATATGTATCCTAAGTCGCGCTTTCGAGACATGGAAAATGCATTTTGAATT
Organism: Stegodyphus mimosarum; assembly: GCA_000611955.2. Lineage (NCBI taxonomy): Eukaryota > Metazoa > Arthropoda > Arachnida > Araneae > Eresidae > Stegodyphus > Stegodyphus mimosarum. The sequence goes on from KK118995.1 coordinate 134,195, forward strand.
TCGTCAATCGGCCCAGTAGAACGGGAGATATAAAACTGTGCCTCCCCCCCCCCCCCCAAGTTTACACATCCTTGCAGTAAGAATAGCTTTTCAGTCTAAGAATAAGAATGGCTTTTCAGTCTCCGCATGCGTTAGAAAAACGCGATTTACATTTAATTATGCTCTTTTTAAACTCGACTTTAAGTATCTGAGCCAAGTACAAAAATAATGAAAAAAAAAAGCTACACATCTTACTTTTGGATGTTATTTATTTTGTTTCTTTTAACTTACAAACCTTAGTTTAGATATTAAGCATTCGACTATAAAGAGACTTCGAAATTTAGCCAGAACTTCGCAGAAGTAAGGCAGGATTTCCGATGGCCACCCTGTGAGTGACATATTACGGCTCACAATCCATCTAGTCTTGTTTATGGAAAGATGCCCTCTGAGCTGGTCACTCGTATTGACATAACGACGCATTAGTGAATTTGTCTATGAGTAATCTAATGAAGTCTTTATTATCCTTCTAAAGTTGAAGCGGCGGGCAGAAACTTAAGCTACTGAGAAAAGAAGTTCCAGTGACATTCAAATATATGAAAAAACAAACGGGGTTATGTATAGTGTTTTGGAAAAAGATTTCATTTTAGCATGTACTTAAATTTTACATTTTGTTGCATTAGCTTTTTATGCACTTTTAGATGTCATCTGGATGCTTACGTGACTTTGGTCACACCTCCTCCTTCACTTTAGCTGTATCGCTCTTAGTAGTATCTATATTATGACAGTCGGAACGCAGCACGTAATCCTACGTGCTAATCGCGGCATAAAGAGGAATTTGGATAAAAATTGTTGAAACGAAGTACAGGGCCGCTGCAAAATAGCGTGAGGTATTCAGAGCCCTCCAGCGAGTAAAGTACACTCATGGACAAAAAAATTAGCGCACCAAGAAGGAATCGTCAAAATGAAACGAAATTTTACATACGTAATGACTACTTTGATATAAAAAAATCAAAGAAAAAAAAATTTATTTCAGAGAAAAAAGCAAAAGAACGGAGGAGTTAATACTCCGTTGGACCCCCTCTAGCGCGAATGCACGATGTGATACGATCGGGCATTGAGTCATACAAGTTCTGTATGATGTCTTGAGACATTTCGTTCCATATTTGCTGTAACCTTGCCTCTAGTTCGTTCAAACTGGTGGGATGCCCAACTCGTCGTCCCAAATGATCCCAGATATGCTCGATTGGAGACAAATCTGGGGATCGGGCAGGCTAAGGAAGGGTAGTAAGAGTGCGGAGACAGTCTTGTGACACCCTTGCCGTATGACGCCGAGCATTGTCTTGTTGAAAAATGGCCACTGGGAGCCGTTGCATGAGTGGCAACATATGTGGTTGCAGGATTTCATGAACATATCGCTGGGCTGTCATGGTGCCACGAAACAATACTAGGGGTGACCGTGTATTGTAAGCAGTGGCACCCCATACCATCACACCGGCTGTGGGAGCGATGTGTCGCTATACAGCAAAGGCAGGATTGAGGCGTTTACCATGGGCTCTCCACACACGACCACGATTGTCATCAGTGCCGAGATTGAATTCGGATTCGTCGCTAAAGACGACCTGGTTCCATTCCGCTGCAGTCCAGTTTCCTCGTGCTCGACACCGCTCCAAACGAAGGCGTCGATGGGTGGGCATCAAGGGCAGCACATGTAATGGATCCCGCAATACCAACTGTCCTTCAGCCAGGCGCCTTCGTATGGTTCGAGAAGACACAGGGCCCCTAGTGAAGGTACTACCTGTACCTGGATGGCGGCCGGTGAAACAGTTGGCTGTACGCGTGCATTTCTTACCATGTGGCGGTCTTCTCGACGACTGGTCTGTCGAGGGCGTCCTGAGCTGGTCTTCGTGTACATGACATCTCTCGGGTCCACTGGTCCCAAAACCTCCTCACAACACAATCAGAGCGGCCTAATTGACAAGCTACTCGCCTAGCTGACCACCCAGCTTTCATCATCCCGACGATTCTCCCCCTCTCAAACTGCGGCAACTGCTCATATTGTCTTCGAACACCGCGTAATGGCATGTCTACCTCAGCTCTTCCTTTGTAAATCATTCAGCACACTCAAACATATATATATATGGTCGCATGGTGCTGGCACCAGGGTGCCTGGGCCGAAGTCCCTACCCCTCATCGAATATCATTAGTAGGTTTCTAACAATATGTATACAAAAAATAGCTTACATTAAATTAGTAATAGTTTTTTTATGGTAATCTTAAATGGAGCAGATGCTCACTAGAGTGAAAAATAAAAGAAGATATATGCAGTATTTACAAATTAAAGTCTATACCTCAGCAGTGGTAATTATAATCAAATGTGCAGAAAGCCGAACGAGCTGGTGGTTCTGAAATAAAATACCGAATTAAGCAAGGAAAAGTGCGCACTTTTGGTGTGACAAAATAGAGGTATAAAGGTTACAAAAGACAGTTGAATACAATAGTTCATCTATAGAAACACAGGAGAGAGAGAGCAGCAGATACAAAGAGGCACATTAAATACAGAGGAGATCGGATTATGGCATACAGTCGTTGAGTATCGCCATGGGGCGATGAAAATTATTATCGTCATATATATCATAACTATACAAGGTGATGGAGGGATTATTTAAATTATATAATCCATCGAAAAAACGTCTGGCCAGGCGAACACAGAACGACCTGACCAGTTCAATTTTTAATTCTTCATGAATTTTAGCATTCCTAATGTACCATGGGGCACATACAATCTGTCTCAGAACACAGTTCTGAGCTGTCTGGAGTTTTGATCGAATGGACTTATTAGAATACGCCCATACCGGGCATGCATAACAAAGAATAGAACGCAACATGGTTTTGTAGATAAGCAACTTATTATCTATAGATAAAACACTGTTTCGAGCAATTAAGGGGTTAAGTGATGCTTTACGTGCTCGAAACTTTTTCAAACAACATGTAATATGTGGGTTCCATGAGAATCTTTTACTGAGGATCACCCCCAAATAAAGGACTTGCTTGGCCCAGGGGATGGTCTCTCCATAGAGTTTCAGCTGATTTGGAAATTTTTCTTTTTTGGTGAACAAAATTGCTGTGGTCTTGTCCACGTTGATTTTGACCTTCCATTTGGTCAGCCAAGTCTCAAGTAATTGTATGTGATTTTGTAATCGTTGGATTGCTGAACCAACAAATGCAGTTTGAGTCAGGATCGCAGTGTCATCAGCATACATTGCGAGTGTAGTGTTGTCTGTAGTGGGGATGTCGTTCACGTAGAGGTTGAATAAAGTGGGGCCCAAAAGGGACCCCTGGGGGACCCCTGCGAGAATAGCACGGGGGGATGAGAGTGTTCCAGAAACGTGAACAACGAAGTGTCTACCGGTTAGGTAGGAGTGAATAATGTTAGTGATGTGGCCTGGAAAACCCAGGTGGTGTAGTTTGTATATGAGGGCATCCAGCCATACCCGATCGAAGGCCTTTGCTACATCTAAGAAGAGTCCTCCTGTAACTTTTCTGGTCTTCAGTCCACTGGAGATAAGCTCTACCACTCTGTAGAGTTGATGGGTAGTGGAATGCTTGCTTCTAAACCCAAATTGGTATGGGATGAGCAGATTTCTTTCATCAATGAAGTTTTGCATTCTGTTAAGTAGAACAGCTTCCAGGAGCTTGCTAATGGTGGACAACAAACTGATAGGTCTGTAGGACCCTGGATCAGATGGAGGCTTTCCCGGCTTAAGGATAGGTATTACTTTGGCGAGTTTCCAGGACTCCGGAAAGTGCTGATGCTTGAGAATGATGTTGAATACTTTAGTAAGATAGCATATCGTTTTCATAGGAAATCTCTTTACCATCATATTCGTGATTTGGTCGTATCCAGGGCTTTTTCCATTTTTTAGCGTTTTGATGTAACTGCAGACCTCCGACGGCATGACCGAAATGGTGTTGTCTGTGTAGGGGCTTGGAGTAAAAGTGGAGTGAAAGCTAGAGATCAGATGTTCTGTTTGTGTATCACCTATGTTGTTAGTGCGAAACTGAGATTCCAGATGCAATGCTAAAGTTTCTGCTTTCTCAGTTTCAGTGTGGTGGATCCTGTCAGGGCCTTTAAGGGGCGGAATGATTTTGTAGCATTTTGTATACCTCTTCACGGCCTTCCACAGTGAATTATCATCCGTGGAGAGCGATTCAAGGTAGTTGGTCCAGCTGCGTTGTGCATGTACTTTAGTGACGGACTTGACTGCCGTACACAACCTGTTAAAATTTCTTTTATCATCCGGGTGTCTTGTTCTTTGAAACAGGCGTCTAGCTGCATTACGCTGTTTTATGATCTCTCGAACTTCTCTTGGCTGATATAACTTTGTTTGTTTAACTTCAAATCGAGCATAGTTGTGTGCTGATTGAATTTTTTCGGTGAATTCCTTGACCAAACTGTCAATGTCCTTCCCCGAATGTATCGTTGGTATAGAGTACTGAATGTTGTTTAAGGCTTTGACATATTTCTGCCAGTCAGTACGAAAGGCCTTTTTGTATGTTGTGGTATAACTGCTGATACCCAAGATCATTCTAACAGGGTTATGGTCCGAGGACAATTCGTCAAGCACCGAAACATCCAGCGCAGCGCTGGTATTTCGGAGCAGGAAGAAATCTATAACACTTGTAGAACCAACAGCATACCGTGTTGGGGTTTTAGGAGCTGCTATGCTATAACCAGCCTTCCCGGCTAATTCGAAGATTAATTTGCCAATAGTGTTTGTTGAATAGCAGTTCCACGCGCGGTGTCTTGCGTTCAAATCTCCACCTAGAACAACATGTGAACCAAGTGTAAGTAGTTTAGTGAGATCTGCCTCCACAACAGCTCTCTGTCTCGATGGTGGAATATAGGTGGAGACGAATGTGTATGTAATGTTAGTGTTTGTTGTGATTGCAATAGCTGTGGCCTCTATGGCTGAAAGCTGTGGTATTGTTATTTGATAATGAGGAATACAGCGTTTGACAAGGAGAGCTGTACCACCTCCTCTGCGAAGAGCTGTATTTGAATTTCTGCAGCTTCTGTACACACAATAATTAGCAACATACATTGAATCAGTTGGGCCAAGCTTGTGTTCTTGTAGGAATAAAAATTCAGGGTTGAACTTATCTACAAAGTCTCGCAGCTCGTGGAGCTTGCCAGACAAACCATTTGCATTCCATGTAATAATATTTACAACATTACATACAGAGTTAGACATGATTATTCAATACAAGGTGAACTGAAAATTTCTTCAAAGATATTAAAAAGTATAAACATTTTGTCAATTGCGTGCTCTGCAGCACGCAATTCTGGTAGTTTAGCAGAGATTTTAGAAAGGATACTCATGATAGATGAGCCCTTAAACATGTTCATAATTTCTTTACAGCTATCAAATAATTCTTTGAATGCATTAATGTCCGAGGGGCCCTGAGGTGATTGCACATTTAATTTTTTAGTGTTTGCAGCAGTTCTGTTAGGTGGAACAACAGTTTTTGGCTGTGAAGTTTCGGCAGGTGGAACATTCTTGTCTGGGGCAGAGGCTGCGGTGCTAGGACTTTTGCCTGCAACGCTGGCGTAGCTGACACCAGGAACAACAGCAGATGGCTTGGACGAACAACCGGTGTTCGATGTCTTGTCCGCTTGGGATTTTTTGGCAGCCGGCTTGAAAACAGGGTATTTAGAACATCCCTTGTAGTTCGCTGTGTGGCCTGGCTGAAGACAGTTACAGCAAACAGGCGTGTCTATCTTTTTGGATTTGCACTCCGTCGTCTTGTGGGCACCGGCACACTTGACACAGCGGGGCTTGAGTTTGCAATTATCAGATGAGTGGTGGAAGTGTTGGCAGTTATGACACTGCACAACACCCCCACGCACTTTGTACGGTTTAATTTCAACAAAAAAGCACATCATTTTGCTAATCTCATACACTTTTTGTACATCCGGAAAATTTTCCAAGTGCACTAAGAATAAGGGCATAGGTATTTTCGTGCGTGGCCTATGCATTTGCACGCAACGTCTCGAACGGAAACCTTGCTTTAAAAGTTCCTCTTGTATCTCCTCAGGCGAACAGTCCATTGATAATCCACGGATGACCACCTTAATTGGCCTGTCCATTTTTCGTGTAATCAGGTAATGATCAACTAAATTCTCCTCGAGATATTTAGATAGCAGTCTATGGTCATCCTCCGTTTTGGGGAAAACCTTGAGAAACTCCCCATTCACTTTAGCGGCAAAGTCCAACTTAGTGTCAGTTTGCATTTGTTTTAAAAAGTCAGAGTACTTTATATTAGGTTTCACCATTATGGGTTTGACCTTCGGGGGAGCAATTTCCACAACCTCAGGGTCCCCTTGCGTGTCCATGTTATTATCATCTTTTTCTTTTACATTATTATTAACAGACTTCACATTATCAGAGTTATCCAGAATATCAAATTTGTTAGCATTCGGAATGTCGACATTACACTTAACTATTTTGGTAGGACGGGCGACAACGCGAGGTTGTATAAAGCCATCATTATCTTGCAGCACCGCTGCACCTCTTTTAGATTTTTTGGAAGGCCTTTTCGGCTTAATTCCATTAGCATTAGCAATATCACTAGAATTACTAATTACATTTGTATTACTAGCATTCTTAACAACAGTAACATCATTATTAGCATCAGAATAAGCATTATTTACAGAATTATTAACTAATACTTTATCAGTAATATTATCATTACTAGAATTTAACACAACATTTTTGCTAGCTATCTCATCGAGAATTTTTTCAACAGATAACACATCAATAGAGGGATTGTGCACACCAAAAGTATCGCACTTACCTTTCAAATTCCTGGCATATCCGTCAGCCATTCTGATGGTGTGTTCCAACTTTTCAGTCATCGCTTGTACTTGTTTTTCACTATCCGGTAATTGCTTGAGATGATACAGTCCTAATTCTTGTCCACGTAGCATACACTCTATTCGATGTAAAACGAGAGCTGCAGCCTTGTAATCCGCATAATTGAATTCATCTTTACCGAGTAACAGCAAAGCCTCTTTAAGTATTTCAGCGCAAACTCAATAATATCCTGAGAAACACCTAGAAGACACTTCCCAATTAACTCAGGTGGAAGTTTATCCAGCATCTTATCCATTTTCTTGTCCGATTTCATATCCATTTTCGTCGAAAGCGGTGGGTAATCCGAAGTATCCATAGCACGTGCAGAAATGGCGCGATCACAAAAACACACAATTTCGTAGATCAAACACTTAAAACACAAAAATAATCGTGCAATCCATTAATTAACATTACAGGAGAATTGTGGCGATCAAATTCGTAGCTCAAATGCAACGAAAAAGGCACGATCAACGTAGATTTCGCAGAAAAATATCAGAGCTCCAAAAAACACAACCTACCAACTCGAGAGTTGAACTCACTCCTCAGATCCACACTCAAACAAGCTTTGGTTACCTGTTTTATACTCCACAGAATACGACGTTCAACGCCCTCTACCGGCTATACGTAATGCGCAATCACGCTGCATTTCTAATCATTTGCATATCCCCCCGATATGTACCTTCATTGCAAGTTTCGTTACGATCCCGCAATTATTTCTTGGTGCGCTAATTTTTTTTGTCCATGAGTGTATTTGACAATACATTACCGAATTTGGTCAGCGTACATAGTGGACCATGGAATTTTAATTTCTTAAAAAAATTGACTCTGTTTACTGAATAAAATCCGTTAATTTGCATAATCGCTTTCTGTGTAACGATCATGAATATAAAAGGGGAAAGCCTGGGAGTATTCTTAAAATTTTTAAGGCTAATTGTCTTTCGATGCCTCTTGTATAGGATCGTGCCTTGTTATACAAGTTGTATTATCCACAGAACGAGAATTCCGATGGCTTCATTCATGAATTTCGTGGGTTAAAGAAGTTGCGAAAAGACCGGTGAGCATAACAACTTTAAGAAATATGATTCAATGATTTGAAATCAAGGATATGTCCCCGATTTGGCAGCTTTTAAAGATCGACTAATGTTACAGGAGATACGTCAATGCTGATACCTTACAAACAGCCGTGAAAAATGTTCTGGAATGTATGCAGCTCTTGGAGCATGACAATGGTGGTCATATTGAGGCTCATTTGTTTCCAACAACATTGGTGTGTGCTGTGTCGTTTGGCATTTAATCATTCATTATTCACGCTAATACACTTTTGCAGCGCCAGTATTTCCTGGTAGCGACTTTTGGTATTATTTCTTTTCCAAAGATCGTAATCCCATGATCCACTATATATGCCCATCAAATTTTGTAATGTTTCGTCCAATACCTTACTCGCTAGACGGCTGTTGATATTTCACGTCACTTTATAACCATTCTGTACTTCGTAACAAAAAACGCCTATTTTTTAATTCATTAGAAATTACTACCCAACACTACAACATTTTGAATATTTTATAGCTGAATATAGTAGATTTAATCTATTACGAAATAGCATTTCTTATTGCGATAAATTCGTTTTAAATATTTCTGTAACAAAATATGCCTTCTCTATCACATTGACTGAAAGCTTTATTATTCAGTTTTTTTCTAAACCGAATAATGTTTTTTTTTTTACTTTCAGAGACCGCTATAAACATCGGCTATTCCTGTCATCTTCTGTCTGACGAGATGGTGGACATTTTCATCGTAGACGCCACAAATTACGCTGAGGTAGCTAATCAGCTCCAACGGTACCGGGAATCTATCGCCAACGTTCTCGCACACAGTCAAGGGAACACATCCTGCAACGTAGTTCGTTTCCACAATGATCTCAATGCAGTCGAATCGCCTGTCGATCCCACAGGAGGATTTGCCCTGGTTGTCAATGGACATAGCTTGGTTTGCCCATCAAAAAATCTTTTTTTATAACTTATTATATCTATTTAGTGACAGCATCCTTCACACGAAATCGGAAAATGTTCTTTCGTAGCATATATTTCCTCCTTTCGGAAATATTTTACCATTTTTTGTTTGTTAATCCTCAGATTACATAAGAATGGCTTTCAGTCACAAGTATCCGCATTATATGCGCTAGAAAAACGCGGTTTACATTTACTTATGTTCCTCGTCTGAAGATTTCCTAAGAGTCTACATAAGTGACATAACTAAAGAGCTTGAAAAGACTTATGCCATCAGCGCAAGCTTTGAAAGATGGTAAGTCTGATGGCCATTCTTCCTAAATGCTCATCCGCATGACATAGCGAAACGGATTCGAGTGTAGGTTTTTATAAATTAAAAGTTTATTCGTTTTGCTCTTATTATTTTGAGAAGTGAAGGTCATAAGATCTGATCTTCTTCGTTCAACCACAATTTAAAAAAAAACTGCTGACTCTTTCACTGTGTCCTTATATGTACCACAGAGATAGGGAAAGGGTCTAAAAGGACCCTTTTACTAATCCACATAATGTTTAACACATGGTACCAACTTCTGTTTACAAAAGTCAACTCGGCTTTAAAAATCAAAGGTAATGTATAAACTAAAATTAATGAAATTTAAGTACAGCGCAATGGGTTCACTGTTTAACTAGCGCGCAGGCTGGCTCTCACCGAAGTCGACTTAAGCAGGCTTAATGGCAAGATTAACTCCACGTTGCAGAACTCCAATCACTACAGAATCAAAGTTAGCAACGTGATCTTTAAGCAGGATAAACACGCTCGGATTTCATCCTCCGAAAACTTTCTTTAAGTACTTTGAATATTGCACGAGCGAAAAATTTACATTCTACAAATGAAACGATGCTAAATAGAAAAGTAGTTTGATCTAAAATAACTAGTTAGGAAAAGTAAAGTGCGTTATAAGGTCATCAATGCTTGTTGAATATCAATTAATGAACTGAAGTTTTTCACATAGTAGTCATTCCGAAAAACGATTTAGTCATACATACCTTCCCTCTTTTCCCTATATTTTGATCTCTGCAGGTGTGTCTAATGCTTACTTCAGGCTGTGCACCATATGTCAAACTGTTCAGTTTCAAAACCATATACTTTTTTTTAGGTTCATGCACTGGAGGAAAGCATGGAGTTATTGTTCTTGGAAGTAGCGTGCCAATGCAAAGCTGTCATCTGTTGTCGTGTTACACCTCTGCAGAAAGCTCTTGTCGTCGACCTTGTCAAAAGGCACAAGGGGGCTGTTACCTTGGCCATAGGAGATGGCGCAAATGATGTGTCCATGATTAAGAGTGAGTATGAGATTCCTGGATAACTTATTAACAATTGTATATTGCGTCGAACTGCAGTAACTAATGAAGTGAATATATAGCTGGAGAGGTGATTATTTTTATTTCAATTTATTACTACAAATTTTTTGTTTTCCTCCTTATGTTGTTATATTGCAATTTACTAAAACTATATTCTTGCAAAATAACTGCTCATTTTGAATCAGATTTTTGTAATATATCTCAGAATATTATCTTCAATACGTCCAGCTTTAATATTAAAGATAAAACAGGGTTTGGAAGTTACTGAAAAAGTAATAATTTACTTCAGGACAAAGTACATAATTCTAAAATGCTTTTAATAGCATACTGGTTTAAAACAAAATTACATTTGTTCCTAAAACTATATTGTTTAATTTTCAAAATTTTAGCTACATGTAGATGCCTTCACTTAAATACTGGAAAACGTTTTTAAGGTTTACAAGAATTTCAAAGTACTGACAGTTTAATCATGTAATCTGCAAATATCATGAATACGGTAATTTAAACGTTAAGCAATGCATATAATGTAAGTACGTCTAATCTACAAGGTGTTTATAAAGTCCCGGACCCATTTTGATGTTTAATAACTCATAAAATAATAATGATAGATTGAAATTAATAACATAAATGGTTAGATAGACTCAAAGCGTTTCATGACGCTTGTCAATGAGCTTCCATGTGTGTCCCCTTCGTCGCACGGAGAATATCAAGTCGATATTCAATTTCACGCCAGGTACCGGCAAGCATGTCGGCATCCACAGACGCTATTGCGGTTGTAATTCTGGCTTTTGGGTCATCAATGTTCGACACTCTCCTCCTGTAAACGTTGTCCTTTACGAATCCCCAAAGGAAAAAGTCCAGCGGCGTTATATCAGGGGATCTGGGTGGCCAAGGAATTGGACCTCTTCGCCCAATCCATCTTCCTGTAAAATGACCATTCAAAGAACTACGAACGATGGTACTCCAATGAGGTGGTGCACCATCTTGTTGCAAAGAAACATGTGGCTGAAGCTCTTCTAGTTGTGGAAATACGAAGTTTTCCAACATGTCTAAGTATACGACTGATGAGACCGTCTTTTCTGTAAAAAAAAAAGGCCCAGTGACGTGGTCGTGCATTAGTCCACACCACACATTAACCTTTGGGGAATCCCTTTGTGCCTCACGGTATTCATGAGGGTTTTCAGATCCCCATATGCGCACATTATGGCGATTAACAATGTTTGCATTATGGATTTCGTTTCTATGAACCACCATAAAATCTGTGCTTTCTCTTGTGGTGTATGCATTCTCCTTAATATCCAGTCGAATAAAACATCACATACAAAAGTATTAGAACAAACACATGAAAAGTAAACATAGCATTGCAATGGTTGCCAAAAACAAAAGAGAGAAAACTGCAATTAGTAAGCAGACGATATTTAGAAAAGTACAGATGTTTAGACTGGAAAATGAAATTATCTGAAATTAACCACACGCGAAGACGATATTTATAAAAGTAACGATATTCAAACCTGAAAAGGAAAATATATAAGTTATTCCATCAATAAATGCAATAAGTTTGTTTTTATCTTCATTATTTTATGAGTTATTAAACATCAAAATGGATCCGGGACTTTATAAACACCCTGTATTTTATCATTTATTAGCATAAAATAAACACAAATCTCTTATAAAATATTAAAATTTGCCAAATTGCTACACCATAAACAGTTGAAAAGTTCACATTGAGTCATTGACAATGAATGAACTTTGAACAAGATTAAGGTTAATAAAAAATTTACCTGTACCACATATTGTAGAACTGGAATAATTATGCCGAGTTTTTTATATATAATTATACAGGCACATTTTCCTTTATTAATAGGATAAACTAAGGTTTATAAATATCTGTTTAAAAGAGTCATTTGATGCTGATTACTTCTGTCTAAATAATTGGTCAGTTCAGTGAATTGAATTATTATAATGAAGCAATCTCGGCGTTAGTTTCCTTTGTGTTTATCACAACCGAACAATAACAACTCAGCAATTTGCATGCAAAGTACATTTAGTTATGGTGGAACTGTTTTCATGTGTTACAAAAGCGATGCTTTTATAAAATTTAATTTCATATATATTCTAAATTTTTCCGATATTTAATTTATTATAAAACGTTTCATCGTATATCTTCTCTTACATCATCTTATCTTTTCATATTTTATCTCTCCGGACCATTTTTTTCCTCCCCTAGCTTTCTCCAAGATAAAAGTACAACATAAAATATATACAAATACACATACATTGAATTATTCTATTGTTTCTATTAATAGTAAGATTTTTTTAACAATAGGTTTAACTTTTACGTACTGGAGAGACAAAAATTATGCAGGAATTTCGAACTACACAGGATGCTTTCTTCCCTAATATTCGCTTTCTTTAAGACAGTGATTCTCAACCACTGTGCCGCCAAATTCTTAAAGTGTGCAGCCAAATTTTAGAAATGTATATAGTAAAAATTATAATGGTTTTAATCCTAGTGTGAGGTACACATGAGAATTGGCTAAATTCTGAAAAAGCTCAGGTAGCTTTCTTATGAAATAACTGAATTGACTGCAGTTAAATTAAAACCTCACAATTTGGCTGAAGAAATTATATTATCAGCTTGTAGCAAAAATGTAAAAATAATCATTGGTGGATCAGCAGATACTGATTTTTGTAAAATACCTCTTTCGAATAGCACAGTCCATCGCAGAATCAAAGATATGTCTCAAACTATTGAATAAAATACTGCAAAAACTCTTGCAATTTCAAATTTTGTTCTACAATTCGATGAAACAGCAGATATTACGTGAAAAGCTCAATTAATTGCATTCGTTCGGTTTATTCACGAAAATGATATAATTAATCAATTTTTATGTTGTGAGTTACTTAATTTTACAATTGACAAACATATGTTTGATGTAATTAGTTCATATTTATAAGAAATTAAAGTTTCGTGGAATTCATGCATTGGCATTTGCATAGATGGTGCTCCAGCTATGGCTGAACATCTAAAAAGATTTATAGCACATACTAAAGACCTGAAAGGGTATATATTAGTTACCCGTTGTTTTTTGCATGGAGAAGCACTTGCTACAAAATATTTGCCACCAGAATTGAAAATAGTTTTGGAACAATGTGTTAAAATGGTTAATTATATAGAATCAAGACCATTAAAAAGTCGCTTGTTAAGTACGAATCCATGTTACTGCATACGTAAGTAAGGTAGTTGTCCAGAGGAAAAGTTTTATCTCGTGTGCTGGAATTAAAAGAGGAAAGGAAAATGTTTTTTGAACAAAATAAAAATTATGAACTTGTTCATTTGCTGGAAGATAAAATATGGAGTGCTAAACTAGCTTATTTATCAGGCATTTTTGTTATTTTTAATAACATAAATTCAAGTATGCAAGGGCCGAAAGAAAATATATTTAAACTCAACTGATAAACTGGTAGGATTCTCAAAACAAATAACTTTATGGAAAAATAAAGCTAAGGAAGGCAATATGGAAAAGTTTGAGTCAGTCCCAAAAGATTTTAATAAAATTATTTCTAAAATTGTTATTCATCATTTGACAACATTAGAGGAGAGAATTATTCATTATTTCCCAAATTTAGGTATGAAAACATTTGATGGGGTTCGCAATCCATTTGTGATAACGAATACTTCTGTATTTGAATTAACTTTGAAGATGAAGAGCTAATTTCGCTTTCTAATAATCGAGATTTAATTTTAAAATATTCGGAAGAATCAATTAATTCATTTTGGATTAAATTAGATCTACATCTTATTTGTGCGAATTCGGATTTTCAATATTAACCAGGATAAAGACGAATAAAAGATCGAGACTGTTAAATTTAGAAGACGATATGAGAGTAGCATTATCATTTTCAGCACCCAATATATATGAAATTATCAGAAAACATAAAGCTCAAATTTCTCATTAAATGTATTCTCATTATTAACTTGTAATTATTCCCTTAATTTAAACGTACTGCTGTTTTTGTAGTGCATATTATTTTATCTTACATTCAAAATTATTATCGTAAACTATTTTACACAGTGTATTATAGATAAGTAAACAACTTTTAAAGTTATCGTTTTCTTTGTGTACCACCAAATTTTGAAATCTTTAGAAGTGTGCGGTCACAAAAAAAGGGGAGTTGAGAGTCACTACTTTAAGAGGCAAAAGCTATACGCAAAAGCTAAAGCAGAAGGAATAAAATCCGGAAAATGGTTTTAAGTGAGACACATGTCAAAAAAGCCAGTTATGAATATCGAAAAGGTGATACTGGCATTGGACTCCATTCGGAATGCATCAATGAGTGAAACCGGATTAAAAGCAGAGGCAAAGAAGGAAGGAGACAGATAAAAATATCGTTGGATTATGATAATCCTATAATAGGTGTACTAATAATATATATGTGTAATGATCGACGTATTAATACTACATATGCGATTATCGTACATGCCGCATAATCGGCTTACTAAGCGACATTTAACCACTAAGAGCTGACTAGCACTAAATGGCTTAAAACTGTAAGACACTGAAAGTCAAAACCAGCTTCAAATCCCGATGAATTAACTGGCTGCTTGGTATTTTTATGTTTTTCTTTATGTGTAAAAAAAGTACGAATTAAGTTTCTTAGAACGTTTCCCCGAAGAGTTTATCGTTTTCTTAAACCGCTATCACATCTGCTATTCTTTCCCGAGACAGTGCGTTGAAAGTAACATTTCTCAGAACCCCCCAATTCCACGAAATCTACGTAGCTGGGTTACCATTTTGAAAAGTAAACAATCTTAAAAGCCAAACAGTAATCAATTATTGCTCAGATTGGCGAAAATTATGTTTGTTTTCAAATCGCGTGTTCTATTCCTCAAACTCTTTTCATTTTTAATTTCTTTGTTATTTATGAAAGATAATAAAAGGTAGTGGAAAGCATGAAAAAAACAAACTCTTACGACAAAAATCTATATGGCTGCTATTTAGATGCTCATAGCAATATAAAGCAATATAAGATCTATTCAGCAATATAAAGATTAAATAAAGCATATAAATACAATAGCACTCAAACATGTGACAGCTAGTTATTGCCCCATATAACATTCGATAATATACCCAAAACACATTAATTTTACTGTCCCTTGAATCAGAAGTTGCATAGAATTAGAAAGTGCCCTTAAGTAAACCCGTTTAAACCAATGCTACCAGAAACTGGTTTCTCGGAAACATCCCGCCTAGTCGCGCGCGTCCTTATACGGGATAACCCTTTACAAAGAGATCCTTTCAGTGCTTTCCTAGACATAAAGTTTGGTTGGAATTTTTTTTCTTTTATGGCAAAGCACTCCAGGGCTTTGTGCCTAAGGGAATGGATGCTTTCGGGGAAGAATTTTTAAGGGAAACTTACCCGTATACACGTTACACATGGGGGAAAACCACGAAAACGCCCATGCAGCCAGTCTGTTCGCGGGATTGGAACCTCGGGCCGAACTACCAGTGTTCAGCGATTTCACCACTCAACTGCTAGCCATAAGAAAAGAAATGAACAGACAACAGAAAGAAAAGTAAAGACTCTTTATGTCACAACAAATTTTAGAAATAACTAAAATTCTGAAGGTAAGGATCTTAAAATAGTTTTTAAAAATGTTTAATATTATAGTCCTGTTATAAATAGTACTTACGAGTGAACAATAAATTAAAATATTTTAACGATATAAAAACAAATCATTTTTTACTCTAAAAACTTTAAAAGTTGAAATATTAATTTTTAATAATTGAAAACTATTTTTTATGTTTATTTCCTAAATTTTTTTCCATTAAAATTAAATTTTAATAAATTTTCTTTGATTAGGGCTAACACAAAATTATTTTCGAGTAGACAACATTTATATGACGACGTGTAGATATGTATATAGCATTTGTATGAATGAGTTTCATTCTGTTTATTTCGCGTGGCATTTGATGCCATTGTACCTGTATATCAAATACTCATATTTAAACATGATAAAGTTAGAATTTAATTGCGATATGTTTATTAAATACTTAAGATTGGGAATTGTATTGCACTTCCACATATGTCCACATATAATCGTTCGATATTAGGTTCTCAACGGTTTGATGACAAAACCAAACTGAACTTCTCTTTTGATAAAAGTGCTTCTTTTCCTACATTCAAGGAATAAATTAATACCGCATTTAATTTGAGAACCCAATAACAGAGCTGTCAATGCAGATAATGGGCTCCTACAGAGAGGGAAATTTATATAGTTATTGAAGCCTCAGATTATACATTTCTCTGTTACTAATAACCTCCTACCAATTTATTGGAGAAAGGTGATTCTGAGAATGGTCAATGTCCTTCTTATAGCAAAAGATTGAACACTAAATAAAAGAATGCTTTTTTGACATAAACTTATTTTATTCTTTTGTGAAAAGAAAATTATCAAAATTTCTTGTGTATCTGAATAAGGTGTAACTTGTGTGTTTGCGTGTGGCTTTCTTCTGTATGCCTTTGAATCCCATTGATCCCAAGCTATTGCATTTGGCAGAGATGAGAGCAAAAGCACATTAAATACATATATATATGTTTTCTAGATTATTATCAGATTATTATTGTTTTATAGAATTGTTTCTGCATTTGAGTTGAGAAAGCACCACTTTTTCACTTTGCTTGAACCCTGAAGATGAGTTACGTAATTCTCACAATTACAATATTCCTTCTTCATTGCGCTAAAATCAGATCCGCTTCTAAACTCACATTATATTATTATCTTGAGTCTTATTAACAAATTACGCACAGAAGGACTCTACCTTGTGTCCCGGATATTAAGGAATCGGCGTATCATTATGTAAGTTTTCATTAAGCCTAACATCTTTTTATTTTTTCTTAAATTAAAGAAATCAACTTTCAAAGCTCTTGAGAAAACTCTGTGTCAAAGGACCTAGACTGTGTTGATCAGGTCGTATTGTCATCATATTAAATTTTTTAAAAAAAGTTCCACAGAAAAACAAATTCCTGCCTGAGATGTGTTTGTTTGTGCGACTGTTAAGAATCTCTTTATCAAAATAATACGCATAAAGCCTTTAACTCTTATATATTAAAAAGAATGATTTATTTCTATCGGTGAAGCGTCGCTTTTAATTAACAGTATGTAGACTTTTAACACGCCGCCCAAACGGAGCTATGATAAGTGACTCTGACTAACGTATCGAAAGGCTCGGGTTTGAATCCCAGAGAAGGCGTGATGTTTCTTAGTGTCTGTACGGCATAGGGGTACGCAAGATATGTGGCGAGCCGGAAGTTCTCACGAGAGGTCGGTGGTAGAGAAGAGGGCTGGGAGAGCCTCGGATCAGTTTCCCCGGGGTGCTCTAGTTCAACGTTGGTGGCGAAACTGAGCAAAGTCGTATTGTCATCTGTATGGAGCCTACGGTTATTGCCAACGATAGCCGCAATGTTGCCTCTTTGTCACGATGAATTTCGCGGGCTTGATCTGATATCAGACCAGCGAGATCACAACAACAGTAACAGACTTATAACATGGATCCATTCTTTTCTCAAATTCTTCAATATACGGAAATATTGCAGTCAGTATATTGATAACAAAAGGAAACATATATTTTAAGAGGATTTAGGAAATTTGTTTTTAGATTTTGCTAATTTTCCATTAATATTTACGCCAGAGCATTTTCTATGAAGTTAATGATAAGAAAAATCTGATGTATGACTTCCTTGTACGGAATATTAAATTATACGCATTTTGCATTTCATTTAAACTTATTGAATTGAATTAAATTTGTTTCGTCGATATCGCATAAATCACAATAGAATAAATATACTCTTTAAAATTCACTCTATTTGTTTACCATAGCGGCACTCTGGCGCTAGGTTCACTTAACAGCGTTGCATCTCATTCATTTTGTAACTCAGAATGCAGAAAAATTATGTGTATCATCTGAAGAATTATATAATCGTTGCCACATGTTCTATTCAAATACTATAATAATTCTAAAACGATGTGTAAAAGATATTAAAGAAAAAACACACACACAAAAAAAAGAAAGAAAGAAACAGTTGTTCACAGACGATTCAGTATTTCTCATTCAATTAATTCAGTTCTCACTTCGCGACAAGGCAAAAATACATAAATACTTCAAACATCTATATTAAAAATTATGATGTAAATCTTAAACACGAAATTACGAAGTAAATCTTAATCTATTTCCTCGAATAAATTGCAGAATGGATTAAGCATGATTTAATTCGCAATAATAAAAGAAGGTGTTATTTTTGTTGTTGCGAAGCTTAGCGTCTCTAGATTGGGAACACATCCAATGTTCTCCTAAGTTTCAAATGTAAACAAATATGTCCGCCGTGAGAAACATGATTAGTCTTAGCAGCACTTAAACAACTTTTAAATTGTTGATAATTCTACAAACCTTGCATGCAGATTTACTAAATTCATAAAACTCTTAACCAGAAGATAAGAACAACATTTAATCATGTTTAGAGCAAAAAATGCACAATTTACCAACATATAAGAATAAAAAAACTGAGCTCACTGAGTCGAATAATAGAGTGGATATATATATACATAAATTTATATACTTTTCATAGGGCAGATTGCAATCAAAATGGGAGGTGCGTATCTACATGTTATAGCAGTCCTATATACAAAATTTCAACACTCTGAGGCTACTCGTTTTTCAGTTATGCAAGATACATGTGTACAAACGTACGTACGCAGAGACGCCACGAAAAAATTCTCTTCGGAATCTATTTTAAATCAGTTTTATAATTTTTGGAGGGAAACGAGGCCTTTATTCTGTTCTTACGTATGAATGTCACTCAAAAACATAATTAAATTGCATTCCATAGCGATCAAAATAGATATTTTCGTGGAAATATGATACCCGAATTTTTTTTCAATTACAATACTTCCCTTTTACTTCGTAGAAGCACAGAAAAAGAGTTGTTGTTACCTTATTAAGACATCTGAGTTTAGTGATATATATTTCTGTCATAAAACATACATTTCTTTTCTCAGTGCCTGCAGCACAATAACCTTCTTGGTCACCTAATCAACGAAATACACGAATCGTAATCGTTACTCGTCACCATAGCGATATACTTATAGAATGAATCACTAACGCTGTTCTGGCTCCTTTGCAGCAAAGCGCGGTCAATCATCACGAAATTGGCAAGCAGTAAAATATCCCTAGTCAGAATTAAAATGATCAAGTATTGGATAGCCACAATTCTAGCTAAAATGTGGATGTGATTCTTAAATGAGAACTACAACACAAGATGAACAAAAGGAACTAAAAGTGGTCTCCTTCATGAAAAGTCTTATCCAACACCTAAATGATGTTTAAATTGAGAGAAATTTAACAGTACAATTACGATAATTTCATTAAATGTACATTTTTGTAGTAAAATCCAAATAAATTTACGTTTTCCCTAAATTTTTACTTCGTTGTACTAAGTAAAAGAAGTTGTAATGTCTAAACATTTCGAGTACCACATTTCAGCGAAAATATCTATTTTGACCGCTCTCGAATCCATTTGAACGATGTTTTAGCGTGGCATCTGTACTCACGGACTGAGTAAATTACTCTTTTTTTCCTAAACGGATGGTAAAATATATTTAAAATGGATTCAGAAGAGATTTCTTTATTGATATCTGTACGTACGTACGTATGTACGCATCTCGCATAACTAAAAATGAGTAATCTTAGAACTTTGAAATTTTGTAAATTGGACTGCTGTAAAATATAATTGAGAACTTCTCTTTTTGATAGCAATCGGCCTCACCGAACGCGTACATATATAGCCATTCTGTTACCCGGATCATTGAGCTCAGTTTTTTGTTGTTGTTGTTGTTCTTATATGTCAGTAAATTGTCCCTTTTTGCTTTGAAAGTGATTGACTTATGCTGTTCTTATGTTCCAGTTAACGTTTTTATGCCTTTAGTTAGTTTGCATAGGATAGCTTTTGAATTATTAACGATTTAAAAGTTTAATTGGTGTAAGCCTAACGAGGCTGCCATTTGTTTACATTTGAAACTCTCAGTAGAATAGTGAATTAAGTCAGTTTGCGCACCAACATAAGCGCCGTTTTGCCGAGTGGGACCAAAAGTAAGCTTTCAGTCTTACGCATTGAAAGCTCAGTCTTCCTGCCGGTTATCCGAATTGCTTGTGTTTGCTTAAAAATTCTATTTTTGTTGCAAAAAATGCTTTTTAATTGTATTTGCTGTTTATGTTTTTCTGTATTTTATATTTTTTAATGAAGATGTTTTGAGTTTTCATAATTTTTTTGCTTGTAACGAGGTCAGAACTGAATTAATTGAATGACACCTCTGTTTCTAATAAAATTTGAGGAAATAAGTTTAAATTAAATGCAACCAAAATAAATACAATTTAGTATGCTTTACAAAGAAGTTATGTGGTTTCCATATCCAATATTTTACTTTTAAATTACCATGGTACTTTTACACAATTTCTAGCCTTTATTGCTTGCTTAGAGTGCTAATGCTTTAAAAGCAGAAACTGAAATGAAAAATATGCAATTGTATGTTTAACTACATCCTTTTTTCTTCATATAAGTAATTTAATTTGCGGTTGAAGGAACCGAAAAGTACTTTTTAACACCTTGCAGAGGTGTTAGTTTCCAGTTTCGAGAAATTGTGTCAGATTTATATGACATTTTTACCAGACGTTTGTTATGCCTCCAGTAATTCATATGTATTATAAAATAGGTGTACAATGTGCGTACCGCTAAAACTCAGAAACGAGTGTCGGTACGATGAAGAGTGTGATATGGTGTGGTAGCCCTCTATGCTCCACCGAATCCATTTGAATTGCATTCCCTTTTTTACCTGAAGGACGTGCTTTTGAAGATATAAGGGTTGGAAGTTTCGCCCTCTTGATATTTCTATAACAGTCCAGAACATTCGAGAGCATTCCACAACATTCCAGAACATCCCATAATGTTCTAGAATGTTGTGGAATGTTCGAGAATAGTCTGGAACGTTCGAGAACATTCCAGATCATTGTAGAACATTCCAGAGTAGAAAGTTCTGGGACATTATGGACCTTTCGAAGCCTTTTTTGTATGGGTGCGGCTACCCATTGGTAGGGCATTTAAAGCAAGATCCGTCGGGGATTGGAATGCCATTTTCTTATTAGTGAAGTGCAGTGAGTGAATAAAAACAAACAGTGAAGTGTCGGTAATCAAAGTGATATAGTGGCTGAGTATAAATCAAAAATAAAGTGTATAAATTGCACTTAGTGTATTTCTTAATAAAACGTAGATTTGATTTATATTTTATAGAATGCCCAAACGTAAAAGAGAAGATCTTGCCAGTTCTGAAGCAAAACGGCGAAAACAAAAAGAACAGTGGAAAAACGAAACAATCGAAGAGCGCGAAGCACGTTTACGTTCCCAGCGAAGGAGAATGAGTACCGTGAGAAGTAGAGAAACCAAAGAACAACGAAATGAACGAATTGAAGAATCAAGAATGGCAATCTTGATTCGCAATCTTTTATTACTGACAAAATCTTATAATAAAGGATCATGAACGCAAGCCACCTATGAAAATATCAGGCACATATCCTAATGATCAGACGATTGAACCCAACAGCTAGTTCTGCAACATAGCCACTACTGAACTCATCGACCGAATTTAGCCAAACATTGCTCACAACTATACCAATTAGGAGAGGCTATTTATAAGGGCAATTTCGGCAATTAAAAAGAATATTGTCGACGATGCCAACTTTAATATTCAAAAGAAAATTCCTGGTGAAGATAGAATATGCAAATCGATTAACGCGATGGTAAAGTAGAAGAAAGTATTCCCTACAGAATTTTTTAACTTTTTCCATGTACCAAGAGTGCTATTACACTGCCTTCTACTGATCTCGACTGTTGACTGTCGCATAGCGTGCAGTATGCCCTGGTTTATTAGAGTAGGATCCTTTACCTGATAAGATGAAACAAATGACTTTTGTCAGCACCTATTTCGAGAGCAATCTTATGTTGGAATACATTCTGTTTAGTTCAAATTTCAAAATTTTCCATTTAAATTATATAGAAAAATTTTAAATATATATGCTGCCCAACCGGGATAATGCTGAGTGGCTGTGACTGCCGTGCCGAAGGACCTGGGTTCGAATCCTGGAGAAGGCTAATTTTATATATATTTATAAATATATATGATATTTATAAATGTATAGTGCTTTTGCCACATGGCACTCGAAATATGCCTGCGATCCTATGCCTTCAAAACTAGGCGCGGAACTAAGCAAAGTAGTACAATCACCTGTATGATGCCCAAGGCGACAGGCGCAATCTTGCCTCCATGAATTTCGTGGGCTTATTCTCATGTAAGACAAGCTAGACTAGTCACAACAACAAAAACGTGTGTATTATTTCAAAAATAGCGTAGAATTGTTTTTTATTACGAATATTTTAAAATATTTACCCCTCTCAAATGAAATAAGGAAAAGCATGGTAAGAATTCATGATATTTAGTTTAAATTATTACGTATTCTTAAAAAATGTAGTTCTTATGAAAATTTGAGGGGAGAGGAACTTCATTTCTTTCAGGTTTCTAGTTTTAGTAAAAGTTTTTTAAAATGTACTTAACTATCCATTATCCGTGCCAGTTATTAACGAATACAGAAAAAATACTGAAATATGAGAAATACTGATGATCCAAAACCGCAACGATAATTCAAAATATCGAATTAATATTGATAATCCAGTGTCCTGTTTTGGTTTTAAAGACACAATTTACTTTCATGTTTTAAAATTTGAGGGTTTGAAGGGTCTGAGGAGAAAGTGTAATTAGCATGACAAGAAAATTGCCCTGATATTTATACTTTACTTAACCAAAAATTGTATTAGAATCCTTTTCCTTTCTTCTCCCAGACATCAGTTAGCTTATAGTTTGTTAGCCTAGTTCCGAGTGTTAAAACTCATATTCGCTTTATCGATAATATTGAGAATATTTATAAATAATTATGAGGTTTTTTTTATTAAAGTTTTCGAGTTCAATATTTTTTTTAAATATGAGAATTAAAAACAATGAGACAGGTAACAGGACAATTATGACAAATTAAATAAAGTCCGAATTTTCAATTTCGAATTTGTTTTATTACCTATTTGATATCTTGTAAAACCTTAATTTTTTTTATGAACAACCTCAACGATTTCAAAGAGATCAGGGTCAGAACTACACAAAATAAAACTTTTTTGTCTCTAACGCGCAAGACTGTCTATCGGAAATTCTAAAGATATGCTGTTTTTAAATATTTTATGATTTTGCTGTTTGTGGCTTAAGTGCCAGGAACATAATATTTAATAAATAAAGTCAACACATAAAACGTTTATAATAAAAAGATGAAAAAGTTCTGTAAAGCCTGCTTAGTAACAAAACTGAAAATTGATATAATGAACTGAGAAAAGACTGAAAATAAAAACAGAAATCAGGAATTCTAAACGCATACTTCTAAGCTGCTTTTAAATTTTTTGCTATTAAATCGCATATGACGAAGAAAATGTGCGAAGAAAATGATGCTTAATAATAAAACTAAGAAGATTTTTAAAAAAATTTAAAAGGTTTCAGATTTTAAATTACTTCCGAAGGGGCATTTTTTTAACATTTTATCTGTTACCTTTACTTGTTAAATATCCCGTTCTTCGCACTTAAACCGTAAAATTCAGTTCAAGAGCAATATCACAAAATAATTTTAAAATGAGAATGCGTTTAGAATTTCCGATACACAGTCTCACGCGCTGGAGATAAAAATGCTTTTTCTGTAAAATGTTGCCATCCCTCGCTTTAAATCCTTGAGTTTGTTAATCAAAAATTCGTTAAAAGTTTTACAAAATTTGAAATCGATAATAAAACAAATTCCAAATTTCAAATTTAGGCTTCCAGATGCCCATATTCGCAGGAGGATTACGTTATTCAAAATTCGATGGCTCTAGGTACCGTTGTGTTATCACAATGCGAGAAACATACATACATATATGCAGATTCTTCATTATTTAATTTCTTTAGATATAATACACGGTAATAATATTTGGTGGCAACAATTTGAAAAGTGA
Organism: Stegodyphus mimosarum; assembly: GCA_000611955.2. Lineage (NCBI taxonomy): Eukaryota > Metazoa > Arthropoda > Arachnida > Araneae > Eresidae > Stegodyphus > Stegodyphus mimosarum. The sequence goes on from KK118995.1 coordinate 158,559, forward strand.
AAGAACGCTTGTAGTGAAACGATGCAAAATTCCAAAGCGAAATTAATAGTCCTTCTGGGCACATTGCCCCTTTGGACTAAAAATAGGAGCTTTCATTAATATTTAATATTATAAAAGCATTGCTGAATGCAGCATTAAATTCATCATTAAGAGTTTCATTTTAATTAATTTCACATAACATTTTACAAGAAGTTGATAAATTAAATAAATATAGTGGATAATTCTTCTTATTTAAGAATGCAAGCGGAATGCTTATATAAATTTTCATATTTCATATTTATATCAAAACTTTTTTAAGTTTTAAAAAATTTTTCAAAATTTCCTTTCAGTTTTTTAAATATAATAAATTTTTAAAATAAAAAATTTTGTTTATTTATTTATTAATTTTTTTTAAGACTGAAATCTGTTGTGAGTTCTTTGACTGTAATCTGATGTATTTAGACAACAATTCTCCTGTTTATTTTTTAAAAATTATTATTGCAATTCCTTGATATTATCTTACTCCGCCATACTTGAATTTTTCTGTAACTATCTTATTTTGCACAAACTGTTATCGTTTATGTTTCATTTATTCACTTTTTTTTTGTAGCTGCGCATATCGGAGTAGGGATTAGTGGACAAGAAGGCATGCAAGCTGTTCTTGCCAGCGACTTTTCCCTTGCCCAATTTCGATATTTGGAAAGACTACTACTGGTCCACGGCCGTTGGTCGTATTTCAGAATGAGTAAGTTCCTCAGATATTTCTTCTACAAGAACTTCGCCTTCACCTTATGCCATTTCTGGTTCGGGTTCTTTTGTGGATTCTCCGCCCAGGTATTTTCCCGAAATGAATTATTTATCCGTTTTGTTATCAGTAATACATTTTCTTGTAATGTCAGCTGAACCGATGGTCTGAAGAAGGGAATAAAGAATAAAATTGAAAAAAGAGAAAAGAAAAAAAAGCGGTCGCGATTTTGCATATATCTTCTGATTTCTCACACCATGTTAGTTCAAAGAGAAGGAACATAATAAACTCCCTTTAAGTTTATACAGAGTTTATACAGCATTGTATATGGTTTAGATGTAATCATACTTTATTTATTTCAAGTTATATAAACAAAACGAACACATTACGAAGTTTTATACTCTGCAAGAAACGGGCAAAGAACCAAAGTCCCAGTGAACGAACGAAAATTTTAATGTCATTAATAGCTTTGCCACGCATATAAAAACGAAGTTGTGAAATTATGTATAATCTTTGCGGAAGATGGACTTAACTTATTTGTAATTTCTTTAACTACCTAAATTTTTATTGACAAAACAGTGAAAATTTTGAATTTTTTTAACTGTTTGTAGGTAATGAGGTAATTGCAAATTGCATTCGCTATTAACATTTACTAACTTTTTGTCAAAAATGGACTTATACAACTTTCAAACAAAACGGCTCATATATTGCCATTAATTAAAACAATGTCATTCTTATCCTCAGCTTCTTAATTATATAACAGCCTATTTATCATTTACTCTTTGCCTTTCTTTACCATTCTTTGTAACATGTTAATTGGTATACCTGAAAAATTTCAGGTAATGTTAAGCTTGAGGTTATCGATGTCCCTACGTATCTAGTGTACATTTAAAATTCCAGATGCCCACTCAGAAAATAATTGTATGCTAAGAAGTCTGGAGAATGTTCCGTCTGTAACCATTCTCCCCCTCCAGAAATCGGAAATTGTTAAAGTATAACATGTATTCTTTAGCACTATGTATGTTTCCTCATCTTTCTCAAATCCTAAGCTAAGTAACTTTATTCATGAGGACGAATTTTGGAGCAAGGAATCTCTGTAAATTCCAAATAAATTAAATTTATGGCCGGATCAGAAAATCAGACAGATTAATGGAACGCTTTAGTTAAAATTTCACTTAACACTCATTTTTGAATTAAATCAGCAGTAGCTGGCAAATAACTGCAGAATTTCCAAAGGGAAGGAATACAGAACATTGAAAAGCACTGGCATAATGTCCATAAATTATGTTATATATATATAAATTACATACCTGTTGGCTGATAAAACATATTTGCTGCAAAATATAAAACAGAGTTCCCTATCTCTTTTCAAAACGAGCAGATATTAGTAAGATCTTGTTAAATCACAACAAAATGCAAGTTGACGAAGCCTTGGCCAAAATGCCGTATAATAACTTATGCATAAGTACCATTTTATGAAGAACCTTGCAAATGGTAAACCTTTGCTCAACTGATGATTTTATCATGAAGATGATTAAATAATTCATTTTGTAAGTTTCACATATTTTTTTATATCAGAGTCTTTTGTAGTAGTTATTAAATTTATTTACGCGGTTGTTTTTTCTTCGCAGGTCTTAAGGAGTCACGTACCTTTAAAATGACAAATTATGCCAAATTTATAATATATTTCAAAGCTCAATAACCTTAAAACTAACTTATGGTGTATTTCGATCGTTGATATTATATTACCTTTTTTACTTAAAATAATAATAAATTATGTTGCTCATCTTCAACATTAAATTGTAATATGTTCCGTGTACCCCATTAGGAATAAAAAATCGCTATTTTTTAGCGAATTTCTTTTTCCAAAATAGAAAAATAATGTGCAGTTAAAATGACCTATTTTAAGAATAATCGAATTATACTTTTTTCAAACAACATTTATTTTAGGTCTGTGCTCGAAAATCGACTATTTTTTTCATACAATTAAAGATAATTTTTTAAATTTTTATGCCGAAAGTATAGTAGTTGGTAGTTTTTTTTATTCACACAGAGATTATACAATTAGTCAAAATTTCTTGAATTTCTGGTCTATGGTTTCTCAGAAATTATGGCTGTTATCAAGAAAATTACAGTTTCGAGAAATCTTAAAATTGGTGATATATTACCTTGAAATCCTGTAAATAAACACTACTTTTTTAAAATTAATAACGAAATATAAATATATATTAAGTTTGCATATGTGCATATTCATACATACATTTAAACAGTTTTGAATACATAACAATCATACTTTTAATACAGACAATGGAATGAAATGAATAAAAAATTTCGTGAGAATTCAAATTTAATTACATATTTATAAAGAATGTTACGTCAGATGCACAGTAATTAGGTATATTACACAGATACATTGTTTACCCAATTAATTAATATTTCTTAAAATTCCAACAGCCAGTCCAGATTTGGAACATGAAATTACTCTGGAATGTTGTGAGCACATTGCTTTCTCAAAATTAATAAATATACAGATAAATATGTAATAATTTTACTTTCATGTATAACTCTATATTTGCATAAAACTTTATATATAACCATTTTATAAATAGTTGAGCCAGTTTATATATAGTCGAGGAATTGCTGAAATGCAAATGTAAGCAAACCATCCCTTTAATGAAAGTTATTTTTTTACCGTAACCTTTTTCTAGGGTAAATTTTTACACGTCATATGTTTTCAGACATTTGCAAGAAATCGAATTTTAATATGGAAGCATGAAAGAAAATGGATTAATTTTCTGGATTTCTTTATAGTAACTGACCCCTCAATTTCTCAGTTTATCAAACCTACAATCCATCTTAATCAACTACATATTTATGCACGGCCAACTGGAGCATATTCTAAATTCCTCATGATGAGTCACGATCCAGAAAGAAATAAACCTATATTGAGGTAACTTAGAGATAATTGGAATAACAATGAATAATTTTCATTGAAACTGGGGTAGATTCAGTTTGTATGTGAACTTAATCTAATAACACAAAACTTAACGGCACCGTTAAATTTATAGCCGTTATACACGCCTACAATCGGGCAACTATTCACGGTTCAAACGAATAGATGAAATTGCAACGGCCGAGTAGAATAACAGAAATAATTTCCCTATCACAGGCCTAAAAGCTGTTTAACCGAAAAAACAGAAGCAACTTTCACGCCCAAAACTAATATATATTTACTTGCATAACTGGTAAAGGATTTTGAAATTAAAATTATGTTACGTGCACGCCTTCAAAATCGTTCTTGAAGCGCAAAAATCAAAATAATAGCGGCGCCATCTAATGGTAGGCAAATACAATTTCTTTTCCCACTTAGAAACTAACATTTTAAACTTTCTTCCCTTCCTCAAACTAACATTTAAAAATGAAAATTAACTTCAGCAGACTCATTTTCTCCCTACAGACTGTGTATGATCCAAACTTCATTTCCTGTTATAACGTTTTCTATACATCGATGCCAGTTCTAGCTCTCGGCATTTTTGATCAAGTAAGTAACACTAAGTAATCAAATAACCGCTGCAGTTAAAATGAGTAAGTTCTGCCATATATTCCATTTACTATTTTTTCACATGTTTAGGATCATTTTTCGATGATATTTTAATCATTATTTAATATATTTGATCTAATATTTATATGTTAGTTGTTTATATCTATTTAAGAAAACTTTATAAACTCTATTTGGATTATAACATTACCTTCTTTTAAATTTCTTTTCTTAAAATAAACTTGTTTACACACATAATATGTTAGGCTAGGCTATTTGAATATGGCAAAGCACACAAGGGCTAACTGCTTAATGAGAGGAATGCCTTTGTGGAGAACTCTCTAAGGCGAATTGGCTCGTATTCACGCGCATACATAATGGATTTCTATATTGAGGTTTAATTATCAAAACATAATGCTACTTCCGATAACACTGGATGAAAGGGAAAACCATTCTCATTTCCGGTAAAAAATTTGCTACAAATTATGTTGCCGTTTTATATGTTGAAGTGTAACTTTTAAGTCTTTTAAAAACTAGGTCGAAGCCATTTTGTATAGCCCTTTGTTTCAGATAACCGAACTTTTTACAAAGAGGGACAAATTTTTTAACACATGACATTTGAAATAAATGCTATTTGAAAAACTAAATTTAAAAACGTTCGACAAAAGGTTGTTTTTTTAATTATTTAAAGGAAATAGTGATCAACTATGATTATAAAATAATTGTCAAATTTTAAGTCTTACTGCAGTTATTCTTCCTAAATTGTTAAATTAACTTTCATTATGGTAAATTAGAAGACCGTTACATTAACAACCTTAATATTTTAATAATGTTCTCAAACTTAAACTGCACGCGGACCAAATGCATGATAGAAGGTGACACGCCACAATTAAAATAAATAAACAAAATATAATTTGTTAACAAAATATAAAACTTTTTCTGCATATATTTATCAAAACAAACGTATAAAAAGGAAGCAAAGAAAAATTCAAATTTGTACTTATTTTCTGCCTGACATCACAAAGTTGGTATCTGAGGGAATTTCTGTTAATCACAGTGTGTAATTCAAACTTATTGACAGCTAAATATTGAAATTTCCAGGTTTACATTTATTCAAATATCTGTAATTTATTGAAGTAACTTACTTAAAAGAAATGTATGAAAACTTGGGCAATACTCACAAAATTTGCCCCTCAGGGGCTCACTTTTGTGAGTACGGGTGTGGAAATCCCGAGGTACCCTAGCCCTTCAGGGGATCACCTATTTGGTGAGACGGGTGTCACGATCCTGGAGCCCCAGTGATCTGTCCTCTTTTCCGTCTCCACTCCTGTGAACTGTGACCTCTATCTTTCCTTTCTCCCTCGTGGTTTCCCTCTTCGGAGGTTGGGGCTCGTTATGAGAGACTGGAGCAGCCCTTGTGTTCAGTTTTCGAATGACGAGAAAACTTTCCACGTGTTTGCCGTGCGTGGAGACCCGTGTCGCTGGAAAGGAGGGTCCTGGTAGTTGAGGGGCAAGGTACTGTCCCCAACACACTGCTTTGGCCTCTGGTTCAGCTAAACGGGAGGCACCTTGTCGTCCTCACGGGTTTCAATCGGCTGGTCACTAGTCTTTGTGTCAGTGGCTTGGGGATAAGCTTTCGGGAGTTCCTGCTTTCGGGAAAGCTGACTGTCGGGCTTCAGATTGCGTATAGACCCGGTTATCCCTGGCGCAGGAATCTGCGTCCCCTTGTTGGACTCCGTGGTGGGTGGGGACACCGGGTCCGAATTTCTTTTCCTTCAAATATGGTTAAAAAATATAAACATCGTTACCTTGTCAAAGCTCATGCAAAGCGTTTCTGAATCAAAACAACCCGACACCGAAAATGGCAATACGTCTAATACGAAGAGAATACGTACCAGCGCAAATGAAAGTGAACCCAGTAATAGTCCCCGTTTTCTAGTATTATCTAGTTCTTCTGGCGAACTGCAAAAAATGTCTCCTTTTCTCATAAACAAATATATTCAAGCTTGCATTGGAGAGCCTAGAAACGTCAAGCGTCTTCGTTCCGGAGACTTGCTCCTTGATACGGCTTCAGCCTCCCAATCTGCTTCCTTACTTAAAATATCTAAACTTGGGCAAGTTGATATAACGGTCTCAGCACATAAAACACTGAATTATCGTCGTGGCGTCATCTCGGAAACTGACCTTCTGTTAGTTTCTGAAGAAGAATTCGTATCCGAGTTGGCTAATCAAAATGTGTGTGAGGCCAGGCGGATCAAGATGCGTAAGGCGGATCAAGATGCGTAAGGAGGGTCAGTTGATAGGCACAAAACACGTGATCCTGACTTTCAACTCGCCTGATCTGCCGAACAGTATAAAAGCGGGATACCTGAACTGCAGAGTAAGACCTAATATTCCGAACCCAATGCGTTGTTACCAGTGCCAGCGTTTTGGCCATTCCAAGAACTCGTGCCATGGTAAACAGACATGTGCCCGATGATGTTCAGTGGTTGGCCACAAGGGCGAAAACTGCTCCGCTGTGCCACTGTGTATAAACTGCAAAGGTGAACATCCAGCTTTTTCTCGGTCCTGCCCCAAATGGAATTTAGAAAAGGAAATACAAACAACAAAAGTCAATAATAACATCTCATATGCGGAAGCCAGAAGGCTAGTTCAAAGCACACAGATCCGACCAAACATTTCTTTCGATAATGCTGTTAAGTCAACAAGATCTTTCGGAACACAAACGTCAGTCAGTACCCAAACTTACCCAAATAAATCTCAGGAGACAACAAGCAGGCAGGAAAACGAAAAACCGACACACTCCGTTCAAAAAAAAGAAATACAAGTCCAAAGTAAACCAAAAAAATACCGCTCAGAAAACTAATAAAAAAATAGAAGCCCTAGTAATAGCTCACACGATGGCATGATATCTGATTCTCTTGACTCAGATAGTATGGAAGTAGAGGAGGGGCTGGAAACTCTCAAGCATCTGCTTCCGCGAAAAACAAAGAAAGAACACAGAAAGAGCAAACATCAAACATAATGGCCACCCTCGTCTCTTGGAACAGTCGCGGCTTCCACCGGAATTTGATAGATATAAAAGATATCATCAATGCTCATCATCCTGTATGCTTCGCTCTACAGAAGACTAACCTGAAACCGGAACAGCCAGCAAAACTTCGGAGGTTTTCTTTCGTCAGGAAAGATAATATTGCAGGTGAGCGTGCCAGTGGAGGTGTAGGCCTCATCACCTCACGGGACTGTCCATCCAATGCACTTTCTCCGACAACATCCCTCCAAGTTGTGGCTGTGAAAATAAATTTCAATGTCGTATTTTCTGTAGTTTCAGTTTATTTGCCTCCAAATGAGCACATTGATCAAGATCTTTTAAATGAGCTTGTAAAGCAGCTGCCTGAACCTTTTCTTCTTATAGGAGATTTTAATGGACACAGTCCGCTCTGGGGAAGTAAAGACACCAATTCACGAGGAAGACAAATTGAGCAGCTGATCGAAGATCACAGCCTTTGTCTCCTCAATACCGGACAGGACACATACTTCCACGAGCCTACAAGAACATTCCACGCTATTGATCTTGCCATTTGTTCACCATCTCTGCTGCCGTATTGCACTTTTAGTGTCGGCAATGATCTCTACAGCAGCGATCATTACCCCATCTTTGTATCTCTCGCACGAAGAGGAGCAAACTCCATGTCAAGGCCCGTTCGATTTATATTTGAAAGGGCAAACTGGGACCTCTTCTCTTCTGTTGCTGACCTCACAGAGGAAATGGTAGAAAATGTGCAAATCGATGATGCAGTGGAATGCATTATTAATGTTATAAACCAGGCAGCTATGCTTGGTATCCCCAGAACATCGGGTAAATTGCTAAAATATTCCAAACATTGGTGGAACCGTGACTGTCAGGAAGCACTTAAAAAACAGAGAAAAGCTTGGGGAATCTTTTGCAGATACCCTACTTTGGGAAACTATTTAGCATTCAAAAGAGCCAAAGCAAATGCGAGAAAAGTAAGACGGCAGAGCCAGAGGGATTCCTGGATTTCATATGTGTCAACAATAACATCCTCTACACCAAGTAAACGAGTTTGGGAGAGAGTTAAAAAAGCATGTGGAATATATAAAGACCACTCACTTTCCTTTTTGGAAAAAGATGGCCGAGTGATTAGCTCCGTAGAAGAAATTGCAAATACTATTGGTGAGACGTTTTCTGCCGTTTCTTCCAGCAGAAATTATTCTCCCGCATTTCTTTCTATTAAGCAGCGCTCCGAAAAAAATCCCATTGCTTTCAATTCCTCCAACTCTGAACCCTACAATAGGGATTTTACTATGCTTGAGTTAAAGAGAGCTTTGTTCCAGACACACAAATCTTGTCCGGGTCTTGACGGCGTGAGCTACGACATGCTGAAGCATCTATCCTGTAAGTCACTGAATGCCCTTCTAACTCTTTACAATAGGGTGTGGAAGGAGCATACTTTCCCCAGTGCATGGAGGAGAGCTGTTGTCATTCCTATCGCTAAGCCAGGAAAAGACTCGCGGAATCCCTCGAATTATCGGCCAATAGCCCTTACGAGCTGCATATGCAAACTGTTTGAAAAGATGGTAAACAGCCGCCTAGTGTATTTCTTAGAAAAGAATAGTGTATTATCACCTTATCAAAGTGGTTTCCGAAAGGGAAGGACCACTGTAGATAATATGCTCCTTTTGGAGACATCTATTCGTAAAGCTTTCCTTAGAAGAAACCATCTTGTCTCTATTTTTTTTGACATTGAAAAAGCTTATGATAAGGCATGGAGGTATGGGATCCTTCGTGATCTCCATGATAGTGGCTTGCGTGGCAACCTACCATTTTTCATTCAGAATTTTTTTAGTGCTAGGACCTTCCAAGTTAGGATTGGCTCTGTTTTGTCAAAAATCTTTGAACAAGAAGAGGGTGTGCCTCAAGGCTCTGTTCTTAGTGTCACTCTATTTAGTCTGAAAATCAACTCTGTATTAAAAGAACTTCCTCGAACTATGTTAGGATCTTTGTACGTTGACGACCTCCAGATTAGTTGTCGATATGAGACATATAGAGAGGCAGCTGCAGATCGCGTTGAATAAGATCCACGAATGGTCAGTCACCCAAGGATTTACGTTTTCTGAACAGAAGACCGTCTGCGTGCATTTTTGTAGAAAGAGAGGTCTCCATCCTGAGCCTGAATTACACCTTAATGAATCTATCATTCCAGTTGCACCTGAAGCAAAATTTTTAGGAGTGATATTCGACCAGAAACTAACTAACTAACTATTTTGTAGAAAGAGAGGTCTCCATTCTGAGCCTGAATTATACATTAATGGATCTATCATTCCAGTTGCACCTGAAGCAAAATTTTTAGGAGTGATATTCGACCAGAAACTAACTTTCCTTTCTCATGTTTTACAGCTGAGAAAGAAGTGCATGAAAGCACTTAATATACTAAAAGTCCTGGCGAATACCCCCTGGGGTGCTGATCGATGCTCCATGTTTCGCATCTATAGAGCGCTTGTCCGCTCTAGACTGGACTATGGCTCAGTTATCTACGGATCAGCTCGGTCTTCTGTGTTGCTAAAACTAGATCCTGTGTATCATCAAGCTCTGAGGATTTGCCCTGGAGCTTTCAGGACATCTCCTGTCCAGAGTCTTTATGTTGATTGTCATGAACCATCACTTCGTTTGAGGCGTGAGCAGTTGTCTTTCTTGCATTATTTTAGCATATTATCACAACCTGACAATCCTAAATAGGCTAGCTTTTACTGATAACAGCTGTGATACTTTATTTGATGCACGACCATCCTGTGTGCCTCCGTTTCCTTTGAGAGTTCGCCCTCTGATCGAGGAACTCTCCCTCTCTGGTATATCTCCCCAAGCCATACGATACTTTGAAATTCCTCCTTGGGAACAGGCAGGAATCCCGATTCTTGAAATTTTTCCTCATCACATGAAAAAAAAACAGTAACAATGTCATCTATACCCAACTTTTTGCTGATCACAGGTATAAATATCAAGAATATGTTCCAATATACACAGATGGTTCGAAGTCAATTTGTCATGTCTGGACGGCATTTGTAGTTGGTGACCATGTAGAAGGCAGAATTTTGCACCACGCTTCCTCAGTCTTAACAGCTGAACTTACCGCAATATATCATTCACTTTTGTACATATCAATGCGACGACATAAAAAGTTTATAGTTTATTCAGATTCCTACAGCGCACTAAAAATTTTAGAAGCTTTTTCGAACACCCATAATCCGGTAATTTTTGATATGCTGAAACTGAACTTAACAAGGCTCGGATTTGAAATTCTCTATTGCTGGGTTCCCGGGCATACCGGTATAGAAGGTAATGAGCGGGCAGAAGTCGTCGCAAAATCAGCTGTTGAAATATCCAGTCGCCTCATCCCTATCACAGACATTAGTAGTTTTATAAAGCAAAAGATATTGGAAAAATGGCAGCAGTTTTCGGATGTCCAGTCTTTTAGTAAATTAAAGAGCGTGAAACATAGAATCGAACTTTGGCATTTTAGTGGAAGACGTAAGGAGGAAGTTCTTTTGACTAGACTTAGAATCGGTCACACCAGAATGACACATAACTATCTTTTAAATGCTGACAATGAGCCCCTGTGCTCAAAATGTGGTGTATGTTTAACTGTCCGTCACCTTTTAATTGAATGTCCATCTTTTAATAGTATTCGTCAGAAATATTTTAACAGCTGTGACTTACCTCTCGACCATTTAATTGGAAGAGAGGTCAATCATAATTTATTTCACTATTTAAAAGATATTGGTGTTTATCACCTCATCTGAACTGATTTTAATTTCGTATATTAGTTTAAACACTTGTGATTTTAGCTGATTTTATATGACCTCAGCCCTTGTATTTTGTACCTTCCTTTATCTACTTTTTTAATTCATAACTATTTTAATTTCACTGTCTTTTGTATAACTTTATGTCTCATCACCTTATGTTTGGCGCGGTATAACCAGTTCTGGTTTTGCGCCAAAAAATTTCACCCACCACCACCAGCACCACCACAAAATTTGAGAATAATGCTTCCTTATTTTATTAGGATTCTATATGATGTACAAAGAAAAATATATACTTTTATGTAAACGTGTAAATAATTATAAATAACTTAGTTTCTTACTACCTCTTTCAGTAACAACATCTCATGACGTTTCGATTTTTATAATGTTTCTAATCTTGCAGGAAAATTATTAGAAAGTATCTTCATCACAAATTGAAGATATTCATCGACTGTTTGGTTCTTTTATTTATTAATTTTCAACTTCAGGAAAAATACTGATCATACGTTAATATACTCCCAAACAAAGCGATTATTGTTATTGCAAAAAATCCGTAACTGAGGATATTTATCTTTTGACGAGTACTAGTAACATTTATCATGTTTGGAGCTTTCAAATCTTTGCATAGGATTTATGTCACAGTGTGAATTAATTAGCGTCATTTCTAGATCTTCCAAAGCGTTACTCAGGCTCGTTTTTAGTGATGAAAATACGATAAAACTGAACGCCAAATTATTAAAATCTGAAATAATTTCTTCAAATTCTTGTCATAATAATGCTAATTAATTTACGGAAAATTTATGGGTGGAGGGCAGAAAATAGTTTCGGTGCCCATATGCAACCCGCCGGCTACTGGTTAGAGAAAACTGTCTTAATACACAGTTGTTACTCTAGACTACTGCTAAAAGCGCTTTCTGGTGTAAAGCAGTGGTATCTTCAAGGACCTGCAGTGATAATTTCATGAATATACGCTATAATAGTCTCTAAAACAATAGCACTCCTGAGTTTTCAAGAGGGAAGAAGAAGGCAGAGACTTAAAAACATATAATTGCAAGAAATATCGTACATAACTACCAACAAATGATATTCTGATCATTGTCTTTCTGTTGTACGTGCCCACATTCATTTAACACTTTCGGGTGACATTTGTCTAACGTAAAGATACAATCACGAACAGAGGAGCAGAAAGTAACGTGAAGGATGAGTTTAAAAGATGGTGAGACTTCTCATCGGGTTCGTTAACAGTAGCGTAATTTAAATGCATCAGTACTTCAAAAGTAATTTATATTATGAAACCGCCGTAGAGAAATATTGATAAATCATAAATAATTGTAATAATTTGAAATGGTCTTTTAAAATATCACCGAAACCTGCTCATGAACGTCAAAAATTCCCTTCAAAATCCCAAAATTTGGTTGTTGTTTTCTATAAACTGTTGTTCCCATTTTTGGTAGTTATTGAATTTTAAAGAAATCTTAATGTTAGTTTAAACTGGCAGGTATGGCAAAAGTTCAACTGGCGTTACGCAATTATGAATTTAAACACGTAAAATCATAAAATTGCTTTTTAAAGGATTACTTACCACATATCCATAAAAGGTATTTAAAATGTGGGGTTTTACTATTTAATTCTAAAGTTCTAACTTAGAACCCCACGAACACTGACAAGCGAGTAATCGCTTAAGTGTGTGAACAGAACACGTAAGACTTAAAGAGGGTTTACAAACCTTTATTTTTCAGTGTATTTACAATCAGTTCCTACTTGGAACTTTACACAAGGCCTCCACTCGGGCTTGAACTTAAAATAATAATAATTTATACTAAACTAGCTTAATTAAGCTATTTGAAAGGCATAGCCGAAGCTATCAGACATCTAACTAGCTGGCCCTTAAGTGTTAATTAAATCGGCGAAGCCAAGCAAGAGCCTAAGGTATGGCTGAGTGTAGCAATAGCTAAGAGAGACGTAGCCAAAAGGCAAATGCGCGCTAGTCAGGGAATCAGACTCTCTTTCTCGAAGTCGGTGAAGTATCGACTTAAATAGTACTCTTTCTCATTTGCATTTACTGCGTTTCTGAATTTTCATTCTGGCAGGAAATTGTAAGCTGAAATTAGAATAAGATAGGAAAGGTACAAAACTTGAAATAACTGTTAATAAACTTAGGATAAACCTTAGAAACGTATAGAAACATTTATTGAATCTTCATATAATGATCTAGCTTGACATATAAATTTAGCGAAGAAATTCAGCATGCGCAAGGAGATATAAAAGTATCAATTATTTATTTTGCCAGAAATATTTATATGTCTGACAACCTTTACTTGACTCTTTTAACATTAACTGTGGTCAATATCAACGAATTCCTTTAGAAAATAAATACATTGTTCACACCCCTAATGATAAAGATTTCCCCGTCCATTTGGAACCGAAAATCAATTAATTCAAGTTCCATTCTCTTCTCCTGTTCTCGTGTAACTGATAGAAAACTCTAAGACCATATGTGTTATAAGAGTATTTTCATCAAGATGGCATCAGTTGGACCTGTCCAAAAGTATTAAATATTTTAGGAACAAAAATTTTCCTCAGTGATAAGAATATCGGACACATTATCTAAAGAAATTTGCAGAAATAGACAGAGATTATGTTGAAATGTGTTAAAAACTTAATGCTTTTAGAAGAAGAATAGATTAACCAGAGGAATTTCTGGAAAATTAAATGAAATTTTAGAATAACTCAAATGTTATAATACTTAGAGAGTTAGAGTAGAAGAGAAACAAGCAAATTGAGGCCAGTTGCTATTGACCTACGATTTTTCTCCCGTGATCATTGATAAAGCCGATAAACAATTTTCAGATTCCCATCAAAGAAGACATTCCACTGTTAGAAATAATTTTAATGACCTTCTCTTGCTTCCTTTTTATCCTTCTGTTAGTTATCAAGTTGCACGGATTCTCCAGAAATTCAATTTTCAAATCAGTTTCTCTCCTATCAATAAAATTCACGGTTCGACTCTAAAAGATTGCGTTTCTAAATTCTTGGGGAATTCATAGTATATCGTGTCAGTGTGGCTTGAGATATATTGGCCAAACAAAAAGAGCGTTAAAGTTTCGTATCAAGGAACATTAATCTTATGTCCGAAAGGGCGAAATTAACAAGTCTTCAATAGCGTATCATAGTTGGAAATTTAATCATAATTTTGACTTTGGATCTCCAAAAATTATCCAAGAAGCTTTTTACGTTCGTGAATTGGATTTTCTTCAGGCTTTTCATATTCACAAAGATTTAGCATGCTTAGTGAATGATTTTAAGTCCAATCCAGTCCCTCCTAACGCTTTTAAAATTCTATTAACATAATTCTTGGTTATTATTTTTGCCGATAGATGGCGTTGCCTTCTAGCGCATGGTACTACCCGAGGGTATTAAAAGCGATTACTGAGTATGCTTTCCTTTTCTAGAAATTTCGTTCTCCTGATGAGGAGAAACCTGTAGCTGCCCTCGAAATCGATTGAGTATTTCAATAAATGTACGCCAAATACAAGGTTGTTTCAGCGATTTTAATTACATACAGATTTACGTAAAATTAATATTACATCAATTCCAAGTAGCCTTTTTTTTTCAAACAGCACCTGTTTTTTGCTACATAAACATTAAAACCATAATAATGATCTTGCTAAATTTTCTTCAGGACGCCTTCTTATGAAAAGAAAACAGTCAAGATTATTTTTACTTTTTTTAGCTACATAAATACCAAGATGATAATCTAATTCTTCTTCAGTATGTGCCTTTTTACTGTATCAGTTTGCAGTAACAGTGCAGTTTCCGAGATAATCTAATAGTCTTAAACAAAAAATCTTTAGAATATCCGCAAAGGAAAGGCAATTACTTACGATCTGATTAAGCGTAGAAAGGTTATTATGATGTAAAGTGATCTTGCCGCTATAGCTAATACAAACTATAGATGGGAAGCAAAGTGATCTTACCTCTACAGATAATACAAACTATAGTTAAGAAGAAAAATGATTTTGCCTCTACAGCTAATACAAGCCAACCGTAGCCAACCGTAATACAAGCCATCGTAGTAATGAATGGATATCCTATTCAGTGGATCTACTAATGTTACGTTACAATATGTCAAGGCACCAGTTGTTATGTGCCAAATGTTAAATACTAACTGTTACAATAATTAGCCTACCCCCCCCCCCCCCCCATAATTCATTGCATTGTGTTTTACTAACCCGAACAACCCCTAAGACCAAGCAGGAGTACTGGTGTTAAGATCATTCACAATATATATATCAAGGATATTTATTGCAGCATTAAAGGAAGACAATCTTTCAACTTAAATTTTTAGATCTGTGGAGTGTTCAAGTGACTACTTAAAATAATGCATTTAGAATTATAATATATATATTGTTAATTTCAAATAATATGC
>KL819274.1:0-13123 GCA_000611955.2 Stegodyphus mimosarum
TAGGAACTAAACTATTGTGCAGACGCCTGCCGTGTTACAAAAGTCCTCCACATCGAACATGTGCGCATGTCCATAGAAATATGAACAGTGATGCCTTCATGTTATATCTGAAAAATAAATTCATTGTAGTAAATGACAGGTTTGTTTTCTTTCTGTAACATTATTTTGGATTTGTCAGGCGTTTGAAACACAGCTCAAAATGAAACAGCTAGGTTGAAGAGTTCGGCTGGTAGACGGATGGAATATGTACTCGACGAAGTGTTTATGTAGCCGGCACGAACTACTAGATTTATAAGTAATAGGTTATGCATGTGTATAATTATCGTAACGATTCAAGAGGTGGTTTCGGGAATTTTCAATGGTGAGCATCACTTTCTATGACAAAAATTATTTCGAAAATTCGAGAGATAATTTCAATAATTTTCCATGATGCGCATGAACTTCGTTATCTATGTCCAAAATTATGGGGGCGATTCCAGAGAGAGTTTCGAGAATTTCCATTGATGCGCAGCGTACTGATTACTAAAAAAATATGACAGATTCCGTTCGATGCCACGCTGAAATACTGTATCAGTCGGGGCCGTCATGAGAGGTACTGATGATTCGAATACCACTGAAATTGCAATCATATTCCTTTTTGGTGAATTCTACTCTACTAATCATAATTAAAAATAATTATTCCAAAAGTTTTGGGAAAAAATGTTTAAAGATTTCTTGGGTTAGGATCCAACGATTGGAATGATCTCAGTACGTTGGTCCTTGTGTTAATTGCCTAGAGAAACAAAATTACTTTTTAAGGAAAAGCCGAAACAAGTTAAATAAATATTCTTTCCTCTGCAATGAACGCTGACGTGTATCATTTAATTTATCCTTTCTGCTCATGAATGTTTTTTAAAAAAAGAACAGAATTTTATTTTAATTCACTCAAATAGCGGTCTTTCTGTAATTGCAGACTAATGAATATAGTTGCGATTCATCTTACTTCTACTAGAATAAACAATAACAATGATTTGTAATTTAATCAAATATTTTTTTATGTAGACCGCTTTTTATGTATTTTTTATGTATAACATTTTTTATGTAAAATTGTTAGTCCAAAGGGTAGACCGTAGTCGTAGGTTTCCCCCAGAAGGACTCTTAATTTCATTTTGGCATTTTGCACTGGTTCACTATCAATATCGATTCACTTTTCAAATTGTCGCCACCAAATATTATCGCCCTGTATTATATTTAAAGAAATAAAATATTGAAGAATCTGCATAAATCTATATATGTTTCTCACACTGTGGTGAAACAACGGTACCTAGGGCTGTCCAATTTTGAATAACGTACATCTCCACCCGAATATGGGCATTTGGAAACCCAAATTTGGAATTTGTTTTATTATCGATTTAATATTTTGTAAAACTTTACCGAATTTTTGATTAACAAACTCAACGGTTTGAAAGCAAACAGTGAAAACGTTGTACAGAAAAAAACATTTTTATCTCCATCGAGCGAGACTATGCATCGGAAATTCTAAAGATATGCTCGTTTTAAAATTATTTTGCCATATTGCTATTGAACTTAATTTTATGGTCCAAGTGAGAAGAACATGATATTTGATAAATAAAGGTAACACAGAAAACGTTAAAAAAACGCCCTCTTGGGCGTAATTTAAAATCTGATAGTTTTCAGATTTTCATTTTCTATGTATTTTTATTAGTTTTTGTAGAACAATGAATATGCTTCCTATTCATTTTACTTCTACTAAAATAAAACAATAATAATTATAAACGGAGAGGTGTAAAGGAAATCGGAAGAAAATATCTGGCTTCTCTATCTGAAGAAAAACGCTCAGTACAAAAGTTACAAATTTTTATTTTCTTGGGACTTGAACTTTTCTGAACATAAAGCAGCAGATATAAGATGTATTTATTCATATTTATATGTAATCCTGTTAGCTTGCTTTAAAAGTTTGTTTATATTCGAAACCTGTCTCATTATTTCTGAAACGATGTGTATTTGGACATGCGACTCTCGAACGTTCATAAAATCTGTCACGCGCTCCCATCGTTTTGAAGTTTGTCCATCCCTGTTCTAGTCACTATGAGGACTGTTAATTTTTCTCCAGAAGTTGAGTGTATCTGGTAGATACTGATCTAGCCAGAACTCTGGGACTGCTCTACAGTCTGTGTCTGGAATCAAACGACATACGTAGCGTATTCGGAAACTAAGTACCGTTTCATTCTAGCGCCGTCGCAGCGCTGTGGTAGGCGTCCCGCGCATGCGCACTAGTCTTTCTTGTTCACTGACTTTCAATTGTCGCCATTTTGGTTGCTCTATGTTGTGTTTTCAGTTTGCTGTGCACATTCAAAATGTTTAAGACAATTAGTTCTCCCGCTGACTGTGAGATTCGTGCCGTGATTAAATTTTTGAACGCGAGGAATGTTAAACCGGCTAAAATTTATCGTCAAGTGACAGAAGTTTACGGTGAATACGCGATAAGTGATGGAATGGTGAGAAAGTGGGTAAGAATGTTTAATTCAGGTCGAACAAATGTCCACGCCGAGGCTCTGAGTGGTCGGCCTTCTGTTGTCACCGATGATTTGGTAAGGAAAGTTGATGAAGCAATTCATGAGAACAGACGCTTCACAATGACAACTCTTTCAGAGGCATTTCCACAAATTTCACGTACTGTTTTGTTCTAAATTGTGTCTGACCGCTTGAATTATCGCAAACTGTGTTCCCGATGGGTTCCAAAAATGCTCACTGATGTTCACAAAACAAAGCGACTTGGTAGTGCCCTGACATTTCTCACGCGGTACAGTGATGAGGGAGAAAACTTTTTAAACCAAATTGTGACAGGTGATGAAACTTGGGTGTGTCATTTCACACCAGAATCGAAACAACAATCGATGGAGTGGAGACACACTCATTCTCCGAAAAACCAAAAGTTCAAAGTGACAATGTCATCACAAAAAATCATGTGCACTGTCTTCTGGGATAGGAAAGGCGTTTTGCTTACTGAAATTCTTCAAAGAGGTGACACCATACTGCTGGTGTCACTTAATCGTTAATTTGACAGTTTCATTGGAAGCAGTTCGACCACCCGCCGTACAGCCCGGACTTGGCGTCGTCCGACTATCACTTGTTCCTGCACATGAAGCGCGAGCTTGGTGGCAAGCGCTTTGTATCTGACGATGACACGAAAAATGCTGTGGAGTCGTGGTTATCGAAACTGGCGGGAAGTTTCTTTGACGATGGTATACAAAAACTGGTCACCCTCTATGACAAGTGTTTGAAAATTGGCGGATACTATGTTGAAAAATAGTTTAAGACGTGTATTTTCATGTAAAAATAAAATTGGATTCGAAAGAATTGTTTTACGATTTTTTTTATCAAAACGGTACTTAGTTTCCGAATACGCCTCGTATATAGCTTAACTTAAAAAAATTTATATTTTATACAGTTAAGAAGAAGACTTTTCTAACTTCGAAAAACTGGCCGAAACGAAAGATTTGGGGCATGATTTTGGCAAACAAATACCAAATCTAACTTGTAAAAATTATGCGAATTAAATATGTTTACTAAAAGTCAACTTTTCCAAATATAGGCGATTAAAATTTCTTTTTTTCCTGTCTACTGTAATTAGCCCTTTCTCTTAACTTTTGCCTAATAAAATAATCATGAAATGCGACATTAATTTCTACATACAGTATATTAAAACGGTAGTTATAAGATGTATTTATTCATATTTATATGCAATCATATATGAGGTATTTCTCCCATCTCCGTAGCATGACTTCGTGGAATAATGGCCAGCACACTCCGCGCGTATTTAAGAGATCCGCGATTCGAGTCCTGGCGAGGGCACCGCTCGTTTTTCATGTTTCCGGTTTCGAAATAGCCTAATAATTCTACACGCGTTAATCGCATACTCATTAATTTACTCATTCAAGAGCCAAAAATGGTATATAGGGTAATTAAAATTTCTTTTTCTGCGAAAGTCTAAATTGCAGAATTATTTTAGCTCTTCCGAATACTTGCTTTTTCTGTTTTAATAATATCGCACTATAATGTAAATACTCTGTTAAAGAGATAAAAATTAATGTGAAACATTTTAAAATCAACAAGTTTTGCAGTAAATTCCAAGCTGCTCGAATGTAATAAAAGAATCTTTCTCAGTAAATCTTCCATGTCTAGAATTACAAAAATAAAATTACCTTTTTTTCTCTGAGACCGCATTAAAGTTTTAAATGCGGGTGACGTATTTTTTACGATTATTTTTGGCACAATTGCATTTTAGTGGCTGTATAGTAAAACAGAATTTGTAATTCTCTTTGTGTATAAAATTGATACGGAAAGGAAAAGAAGACTTAAAAACATTTCTTTTCTCAATGAAAAGGAATTTGCAAGTTAATGCATTACGTTCAAAGTTTAAAAGCTTTTGTTTTTAAGAGGATTCGTCTCCCTTTAAAATGACTTGGAAAGAACATTATCTTGGCAATAAAGAAAAAAGCAGCTGCAAGTGCAATACATTTTTCTTTACGATTCCTTGCAACTTTTGTATTATTCACTATACACGAGTTTATTAGTCACGTAAATTTAAAAGTAATTTTATCGATTTCTAGTTTTAAATTATAAGCTGATTATGTCTGATAGTAAATCTATTACTTAAGAAAATAATGTCCGTATCGAAAACCTTTTTGGCATTTTTAGAGTGCATGAATGAATGCCATTTAAGTTCTTTCATCGAGAAAGGAGACTAGAAAAGAAAGAAACATTTTCTGCACTATGATCAAGTTGTGATCCCTTTTTCCCGAAACTGACAATCGTGTAAAAACTCTTCGCCGTGATTTTGCCTACAGGAAAGGAATCAATTAGCACGTAATTGTAAAAATAAATAAATAAAAATTCTGAAAGCTTTCAGATTTTACATTACGCCCAAACCGGTTTTTTTTTTTTTTTTTTAACGTTTTGTGGGTTACCTTTATTTATTTCACTTGAACTATAAAATTCAGTTCAACAGCAATATCGCAAAATAATTTTAAATCGAGCCTATCTTTAGAATTTCCGATACACAGTCTCGCGCGCTGAAGATAAGAATGTTTCTTTTTCCGTACAGTGTTCCCATTGCTCGCTTTCAAATCGTTGAATTTGTTAATCAGAAATTCGTTGAAGTGTTACAAAATATGGAATTGATAATAAAACAGATTTCAAATTCCAAATTAGGGCTTCCAGATGCCCACATTCGGTGGAAGAATACGTTATTCAAGGTTTAATTCCACTTTTTTATCACAATGTGAGAAACATATATACATTTATACAGGTTTTTCATTATTTAATTTCTTTAAATATAATACAGGGCTCTAATATTTGGTGGCAACAATTTAAAAAGTGGTTCGCCTTTTACGGTGAATCAACGCAAAATGAAATTAACAAACCTTCTCGGCTAACGTCCTTTGGGATAAAATTTATGTTGTGCTCGTGAGAAAATGTGTAATCTTACTTACATATAGGCGAAAGATTAGAATTGTAAAAAGCAAAGTAATTTGAGCGATGGGTCCATAAAGAACTTACACATGAGTCTTTGCTGATATCTAAGGATATCATATCAAATTTTTATTACTGTTGCATTTCATTATAAAGTATCAGAAGTAGGCGCAGCCCGACCCACCTAACAAACAAGTTAGTCTCATGGTGATAATATGCCACGCCCAAAAGTATGTGGGCAGTTTATTATAAGGTATTTTTCCCCTCCTTCCAGCATGGCTTCGTGGTGTAACGGTAGCACACTCGGCGCGTATTCGTGAGGTCTACATTCGAGTCCCGGCGAGGGCATTGAATGTTTTTTACATCTCTGGCTTTGAAATAACTTAATGAGTGTACATCATTAAGAAAATTACTTTTCTATTTCGAATACTACTTCAGAAATTTCCATTTCATAAAGCTTGATTTTATTATGATTGAATTTCAGTCGC
Source organism: Stegodyphus mimosarum (assembly GCA_000611955.2). Classification (NCBI taxonomy): domain Eukaryota; kingdom Metazoa; phylum Arthropoda; class Arachnida; order Araneae; family Eresidae; genus Stegodyphus; species Stegodyphus mimosarum. The sequence continues at coordinate 5,964 of KL819274.1, forward strand.
ATTGTGGTCAGAAGCATTTTCTCATAGTTGAATTCTAGTTGTTTAAATTTTGCTTTTTCAAGTTTAAATCAAATAAATTGATTCGCTCTCTTCATTTTGATCCGTTTCTGTAAGAAATATTACGCAGTAAATTTTTAAGATTTTTTTTAATATGTACAAAAAAGACAGCTTAAATTTTAGACAGCAATTTTAACTTTCATTTTAGGCGCTTCTTATATGCTGTTTTCTCCCCAGTGCCTAGTGATTAAGACCTCTGAATACTGGTAGTTTGATTGGGCGGATGATCTGGCTGCGTGGATGTTTTTCGTAGTTTTCTACTTTCATGACGTAAACCGACCTCTTCAAAAATCCATCACGAAACCATCCCTTCGTTTATGCAGATACTTTTCGTACACTATACCAGATTTCGTGGTGTAACGGTAGCTTACTCGGCGCATATTCGTAAGGTTCAGGTTCGAGTCCCGGCGACGCCATTGCACTTTTTTCACGTCTCCGGCTTCAAAATAACCCAATGACTCTACAGTGGCGTCCGAAATAAAAGGCGGAGGACAATAATTAATCACCACTAGGATTTGCGATTGAGTAAATGAAAGTCTTCCGTAAAAAAACAACCTTCTAAATCAAGTAATTAAGACGTTTTTCTTTACAAATGCTATAACAATAGCGGATGTTATACAGCGGGTGACTATAAAAAGGCGGAGGACAATAATTAATCACCACTAGGATTTGCGATTGGGCCCCCTCATACCCAGTCGGCCTTTAAAAGGAAGGTTATATAAGGTATTTCCTCCCTCCTTTCAGCATGACTTCGTGGTGTAACGGTAGCACACTCGGCGCGTATTCTTGAGGTCTAGATTCGAGTCCCGGCGAGGGCATTGAATGTTTTTTACATCTCTGGCTTTCAAATAACTTAATGAATGTACATCATTAAGAAAATTATTTTTCTATTTCGAATACTACTTCAGAAACTTCCATTTCATAAAGCTTGATTTTATTATGATTGAATTTCAGTCGCATTGTGGTCAGAAGTATTTTGTCATAGTTGAATTCTAGTTGTTTAAATTTTGCTTTTTTAAGTTTAAATCAAATAAATTGATTCGTTCTCTTCATTTTGATCTGTTTCTGTAAGAAATATTACTCAGTAAATTTTTAAGATTTTTTTTTTAATTTCGAGATATGGAGTGGTACATTTCAAAGTATGACTTGTTGCTTTCTGTTTATGAAGCTTCATCCTTTGGAATCGCTGGGTTAAAAAAAAATGGAATTTCTTAGTAATTATCGGACAAAAAACTTCTTGTTAGTGTGTTGAGCTTATTTTTAAAATGTTTTCCCAATCTTTTTATTTTTACTTCCTTGTACGAAGTAAAGGATGTATTGTAATCACAAAAAATTCCGGCTTTCGTATTTCGACAAAAATATCCATTTTGACCGCTGTCGAATGCAATTTAACGATATTTTTGCTTGCCATCTGTACGAAAGTACAGAATAAAGAACTAATAAACGAATTAAAAAACTGATTTAAAAAGGATTCAGAAGAGATGTTTTTCGTGGCGCCTGTACGTACTTACGTTACGTATGTCAGTGTTTATGTATGCATCTCGCTTAACTCTAAAACGGGGCCCACCAGCGGCCGAGCGGTAAAGACGCTGAACACTGGTAGTTCGGTCCGAGGTTCGAATCCCGCGAACGGGCTGGCTGCATGGGCGTTTTCGTGGTTTTCCCCATGTGTAATCAGTTTCCCTTAGAAAGTCCTCCACGAAGGCATCCCTCCCTTTAGGCAGATAGCCCTCGTGTGCTTTGCCATAATTGAATAACCTATAACCTAACCTAACCTAACTCTAAAACGAATAGCCTCAGAACTTCGAAATTGTGTATATAGAATTGCTATAACATGTAGTTGTGCACGCCCCTTTTTGGTGTATATATGTGTAATAAGATAACCATTATTGTAATAAAGATGATATGAATTATAAGTTGCAACGGATTGGCGTAGAAAAGGCTTTACAGCGTAGTTAGTTAGAAAGATGACACTGGAACACACACTTGGCGGTAAATTCCACACATATTTTATTCCTCGATAATGCGTATCATCACTAAGGGTGCGCTATGCACACCACAATTTTATACATTATACATCTTCTTAAACAATGCACGGAATTAGAAAAGTAAACTCTGTGTGGCTAAGAGAAAGAGATGTAGCGAAATGGAGCAGAACAGAAGAGCGAGAGAGGAAGAGTTGTGACGCAATTACTTTTTATATCGGATTCCATTTCAGATCACATGACAGCTTAATGACCAGATGTTGAATTCAGATTACATCGATAAGTGCACATCAGAATTGCAGGGAGTTTAGTTAGAAAAATTATTGCTCTGTTAATTTTTGAATGAAAGACGGGAGTTGTTAAAAGTCTATTATTAATTTATTGTTTGAAAGATAGATTAGATATTTTTTATACTACATATTCCCCCTTCAAAAAGAAAATCGCTTGGTGTTTACACGTATATACCCACTCAGTTACTCCGCTCAATTAGCTCACATTTTTTATTCTTATATGTTGGTAAATTGCGCATTTTTTGCTAAAATGATTGAATTATGTTCTTATCTTCCCGACAAGGTTTCTTTTAAGTGCACCTAAGCCTAATTTCTGTTACCATAGCAGCCATATTTGTTTACATTTGAAACTTAGCAAAAGAGCGATTTAAGTCAGTTTCTGCATCTTCAGTGTATTTTTGTCAACTGGAACCAAAACGAAACTTTTACTTTTGTGCACCGAAAAATCTGCCTTCTTGCCCGCTGGTCGAATTGCTTATTTTTGTCTGGAAACTCTAATTTTAAGCGTAAAAATTTGTTTTTGATTGTTTTAACTGTATTGGGTGTTTTATGTTTTTCTATATCTTTCAATTTTTAGCGAAGATATTTTGAGTTTTTATGTATTTTTGCTTTGCCGTGAAGTGAGAACAGAATGAATTGAATGCGAAATATATGTCTAATGAATATAAATACTGTGAGATATTACGATATTGTACGATTACCTCGGAGGAAATATTTCAGCATTTTGTTTTATTTCTTGTGAAAAGAATACATTTTATTAACTTTTTATCGACTTGTGCATTCAATGCGTTACGAACCCGTACGCAACAATATGTTGTAGTCTTAATTTTGTACTCTCATTTCTGGATTATAATTCTATTTACTATGTCTCGACTCTTGATTGTATCTTTATTATAATTATCAGGATTAATGTAATGCAAAATCATATTACTTTGTCCTATAACTGTCGCTTTATCAAGTCAAAAGTCATCTTAAGTCAAAAGACCTCTAAATTTGTTAAAGTTTTAATTTTCTAATTCTTGCTCTTGTTTTAGCGCTATGCTTCTAAATTTTTATTTAACTTAGCCCATGGCTCCGTTGATACATCTGCACTGAGATGAAATCCACTTTAATGCTGTAACTCCATCAACTACAGTAAACACAAGCGCTAGAAAAATTCATCATTCGCGAAAGGTCCGATATGATTATGGCTGTTTACATTCGCCCAGCGCGAGCTCCGGAGTCAATCGTTATTGCCACGCTCTTAACGTTCCGATTGGGATGTTCGTAACCTACTTTCGTTGCTAGGGGATAAATGGCGTGGGCGGACAAAAGGATGGCGAGGTTTCGAAAAGTGGGTCCTTTTCATTTATTCGTTAGTTATGTGTTCTGGGTAACTTTTAACTTCATCATGTCTTCAAACTTAAATAATTTTTATTATTTTAATTAATTAAACAGTATCTGTATAAAGAGCTAATTATGTCTATCTAAATTCTGCCCTCCCATACAATCTTTAAAAATATCTTGATTTGTAAGATTTTATCGCATTTCTCCATACGTTCTTTTGCGATATAAGTTGTCGAACGTTACGTGGAAGACCTGGTTAGAACCCAGGCGAAGGCGCTCACCAGCGATCGTTTGGTTTATTTGACTAGAGCAAAGCACTCCAGGGCTATCTGCTTAAGGGAAGGAAAGCCTTCGTAAAGTACTTTCTAAGGGAATCTGGCTCTGCTGCATGTTACAGATGGGGAAAATCACAAAAACTCTGTAGGATCCAGCAGTGACCGGTGTGCGGTCTCGTATGCAATTAATGAACTCATATTGATCTTTTTATTTATTTCATTTATTTAAAATGCACGACGTAAACTATATACACTTTGTACAAATAGAAATATATCGGTTAACAGAATTGCTAAATTTATAAAATTGCTACGCTGAGTATACTAAACATTCGGCCTCTCTCACCGAAAGCCAGTCTCCAACTTACCCTTTTTTCGCCTAGAGGGCGCTACCTATTTTCCGGGTTACAGTGTTGGAGGATTAGGCACTACAAACGCGCATTCAATTAGCCCGTTGGCGGGATTCGAACCTCGGACCGAACTCGGTGTTCAGTGACTTTACCTCTCGACCCCTGGTAGGCCGCCCACCAGCGATCGACAGGGAGGCTTGGTGGTTCCACGTGTAACATAGAGGGGAGCCAGTTTCCCTTAGAAATCGTACACCTTAGGCAGATAACCCTCGAATGCTTTGCTATAGTAAAATAAACAAAAGTAGGAGAAAGCGTGATTGGCTTTCAAGATTTTAGAATTTGTGTATCTTTACAACAAATACGTCAGAGTTGCCCCTAGAGAGCTGGAAAAAGTATCTTACGAGAAAGCTATTTTTTATAGCTTTCTCGTAAGATACTTTAGATACTCGTAAGTACTTACTCGTAAGATACTCGAAAGAAAGGCGAAAACAAAAAAACTGTGTGGCGCAAAAGCACTCAGTTGATCAATGTTTATTAATGTTTAGCAAGGTTTCTACCCGAAGCATTGCGTACACTGTACGTTGTGATCGATTTCGTGAGTCGATTAATTTTTTAAGTGTACTGCTCATTGTTGATCAAAGTTTGAGCTATGTCGTAAAATGAACATTAAAATAATTCATCCACCATAAAATAATTCATTCATTTAATCTTTATTCAACATTATTTATGTACCATTTAACTTCGTTTCATCTTCGTTTGCACTAATCGACATGTTTCAGAATATATATACAGTTTTAAAGTTAGATTTCTTCTCACCTTTCATTCTCCCCTTCTCATTCGAATGCATTTCACACAGTAGCGAGTTTTGGGCGTTCGCTTGTTTGATTCGTTAGAGAATCAGGAGCTTACTGGTAGAAATATAAATATAATGTATTTAAAAATATGGAATTCCTTCCAATATCGAGGAATATACAAACCCTCCGGAGCTAAAATGGACTCTTCGTAAAAATATTCTCTGAAGCGACATTGATAGTGTATTAGCCCATTTTCGGATGAAATTCATATAAATTTAGTGTTGTTATGTTGTAAAAGAAAACTAGAACAGCGTATCCTTGAATACAAATGCTTTCCGGCGTAGATGACAGAAAGCCACAAACGCTCACTGTATATAACTTCCATGTTCCATGGTATGTATCAGTGGGAACATCTTTTATCAGCTGTCGGAAAGTCCTCAACATCTCGTCTCTGTTTTATGAATGGGTATTGCAAGCAGCATATCTGGAGACATTCGAAAGCTGTTACAAGAAAAATATGCCAGGTATAGGGAAAAGCGTGAAAGGTATTCATTTATTACCTTATAGGCTTTCCTAATGTTCCTTTTATGTTTTAAGAACTGCAATATTGGACAAGATTTTATGTACAGCAGCACCTCGGTACACGCCATTAATCTGTTCCAGATGCCTGGACGTATACCGTACTGGAAGTACACCAAAAGAATTTTCCCAAAAGAAATAAATAAAAGAAAAGTAATTCCATCTTTCTTGTAAATAAATAATTCCTACTGTTTGTCATTACAAAAGGTGCTTACGAATTTTTAAAACGATTTCGATGTAGAGTTAAAAAAAAATAAACGTTTTGGAATAAGTATTTCTGACAACAGCTTATTATTTGAAATGAGAAATATCGTCTGATAGTTTCAAATTAATTTCTCTTTCAAAATGTCGCATGTAAATAAACTATGCTTATCGTCAAGAGAAATATTTCTGCGCAAATTTTAGTCATTAGTTTTTTTTAAGCACAAGTGAAAAATGAGTTTCCGTTGCCCTCGCCGGGACTCCAATCTGGAAATCTCGAATACGCGCCGAGTGTGCTGCCATTACAACACGAAGGCATGCGGAAATGACGAAGAAAATATCTTATTGACTCCCCCTTTTAAAGGAGACGCAGTCGCCAAATCCTGGTAGTGAAGAATCGTAATCCAACACCTTTTAGTTCGGGCTCCACTGTAGAGACATTAGGCTTATTTAAATCTGGAGACGTGAAAAATGTGGGATGCCGTCACCGGGAATCGAACCTGGACCTCTCGGATACGTGCCGAGTATGCTAACGAAGGCATGTTGGAAGGAAGGAGAAAATGTGTTGCATAATATTCAAAAACGATGCAAAATGTATGGTATTAAAATTTCAAAGTGCACAATAAGCAACATTATGAATCGGAAACGGAAAAAGCGTCAGTCATTACTTCTCTGTGGAAAGAAGACTTTAAACGAATACTCGAGAAAGATACGTTTTCTAATGGCACTAAAGCTCTAATGTTACTAAAGTTCAACTGTTATGTTTCTAATGTTACCAAAGTTCAGTTACTGGTAACAACAGAAAATCTGCCGAAGTAGAAACCAATCGTAAAGATTTAAATACATCTGTAGCAAAATTAAATAACATAAAAACCAAGATTTACAGCTTATAAAAGCTAAAACACAATTTTCATTAGTTTCGCCGAGACATGTGGCTCAACGCGAAACAATTGGTAAAACCCTGTATGAAAGTTACGTATTTAATCGGCCCACCAGCGGCCGCTGAACAGTCGCTGAACAGTGTTAGTTCAGTCCGAACTTCGAATCCCGCGAACCGGTTGGCTGCATGGGTGTTTTCGTAGTGTATACGAGCCAGTTTGCGTTAAAACGTCCTTCACGAAAGAATTCCTCCCATGGGGCAGATAGCCTCAGTGTGCTTTACCGTAATCTCGGTAAACAAATAAACCAACCATAAACCATGAAAATTATTTAACTGAAAATAAATGGAAGTACATTCGTGGCAACTAATGAAGCATGAGTCTACCTAAATTGCTGCAACGAAAAAAAACGTCTTTTTATCGTCGAA
>KK118997.1:0-12273 GCA_000611955.2 Stegodyphus mimosarum
TTAATAAATATATATCAAATTCAATTAACATTGAGGAGCTAAAATTTTTAGAGCTAATTTTTTTAAATTACTCATGCAATTTTTTTACAAAACTTGGCAGTTTGGCATAATTTGATTCGTAGAATTGAAATATGGAAAAACATTGGCATGCCATCTCAAAAAAAGTCCGATTTTGTGTCAAAATACCTATATTAGAACAATGCGATATATAAATCAAATACATATCCTAAGTCATGTTTTCGCGACATAAAAGACACAAGTTGAATTTCATCAATCAGCACAGTAGAATGGGAGATATAGAACTGTCCCCTTATTTATTAATTAATTTATTTATTTTTAATGCAGTGTGCATATGATGGCTGACTGTTGTTGGAGCATCAAGCAAGAATGTCCACAGATTAAACACTCCAGAAAAAGCCGCGAGCAAAATTTTTGCTTTAATATGTATGTTTATGGTTTGGTAAAAAAAACTTTACTCTTTATTTGTATGAGCAAAATTTAAATTGTTGTATATATGGCCTTTGAATAAAACTATTATTTGTATATTTGACAAGTTTTTCCTTTATGTGCATATTTTATAAAACTTTGAGACAAAGGGTATCCTGCAGCTTAAAAAGCTGATGTGATAGACAAAAACTAAGGTTATTTTTGGATTCAGTGGCCAAAAGCTAGTTAAAAACAAGTGACCTGTTTCCCAGTGTAGTTATTATGACATTACTAATTATTATGATAAGTGTGTAAAGAAAATGTTTAAGATTTTAGTGATTTAGAGTCCACTTTTGCACTATTCTTATTACCATTAAAAATAAATGGGAGTAATGCCCCAGAAAATCTGCAAATGGAGCTAATTAATTTAGGCTGCGATATAAATCTTATTCAAAGATTTGAAGATACAGATTTAATTATCTTTTTTTCAGACTTGACAAAAGATAAATACACTCAGTTATGAATTTTTGTGATAAAAATAATCACTTTGTTAAGCATGACATTTGTTAACAATTTTTTTCTGCAGTTGTAAATTAGTAAGTTTAATAAAAGAACCAGATTCTTCAATGAGCATCTGCAGTTCGTGATGAAGAGAGTTTCTAGTAACCTTTTTTCCGATGTTAAAAACTTTTAAACCATGAGGTGTTGTAACTGAAAGTTGTAATAAGAAATAAAGAAGTTTATAATTATTATTTGCATACATGTATATATGTATTTTTTCTATGTGCATAAATTAAAATGTAGTAAATAAAATACACAAGTATATGCATTTTTTTTCTATATGTGTTTTTCTCATACACAAAGAGAAATGTAGTAAATAAAAAATGAGAATTGATACCTAGGTGGTCTCGGGATACTATAAATGGGTTCCTGGGCTAAAGCTGTATCCAAAATTAGCAAAGTACAAACATAGTATTAAATAGCATAGTTCAAAGAAATAATGTCTGCAAAACTAGGTTAAAGCGTGGCACAGGACATAAAAGTATTCACTTCTTAAGGAATTCACTTAGCAAAATGCAGGTCTTTTGAGAGACATGCAGGAGATGTAAAAACAATTTTGACTTTTGTCTTGGTGTAATTTGGTGATTTTTGACAGATGAAAAGGCAGAAGTTACTTATTGGGTGGATTTGGTGACTTCTTTTTCAGCTATCAATATTTATCATAATTATCATAAGTTGTATGTAGCTTATCAATAAATAATAAGTTCAATAAACTATAAATAAATATCAAGTTCAATTGTAAATACCAAGTTCAATGCATGCACAATGAACTCTTTCCTAAAAAACTGTTTTCAACTCCTGGCAAGTGTTTAATTAGTTGAAATTGTGAGTTTGTATTATTAAACATTTACTGAATATTACTTTGAAGTAAGTTGATGCTTAACTAATCAATTTATATTTAAAAAAATATTTAAAATTTTCTTGCTTAATTTTGATTGAATTTTATGTTATTCAAGACTTGTATTTATTTAAATTCCATCCCTTATCTCGTGTCTTTTTTTAAAATTTAATTTGGATAATTCTCACTCTATTTAGTAATATATTTATTTAATTTTTTCAAACAGGAGGAATCGAGAGAAAACGAGACTGCAGATTCAACCAGTGATAAGGTAAACGAATTTATTTTTTATGAGCTTTAACAGATAGTTGCAATAAATGAAACTGTTTTAGAGGTAATGTGATGCTATTATTATATGATATGAAAAAGAAAATGAAGAGGGGGGGAAGTAACTTACATATTATCCTATTGCGCATGAAAGATGGCAGAGAAGCCACCAAAGTTATGCCAACTGTGCCTGCAGAATTCTGAAAGAACTGATGCCTCTTCCTTTAAAAAAACAATTCATATTTGACCTGTTTTCTTTTTGCTTTTCTTGAAAAGGCTTTCATTGATTTCTACTATTTTGTTAGACAATCTGATTTTATCAGAAGCTCTGTCTAGAGCACTATAATTACAAATTTAGCATAGGTAATGGTTCAATCTATTACTGTTTCATTGGCCATATTTAGCTGACCATATTGTAATTATTAATAACAAAAAGTGGCTTATTGAGATTACATTTAAATGAAAAGTTATGAATGAGTTATTACATAAAGCTTATACATAACTGGCCCTAAATCATGTTGCATGGTGTAGAAACTATAATGACAGGAGCCAGATGGCACTCTGCATCTGACTTCTTTTTTAGTTGAATTAATTGTGATTGAGACTGCGAAGAATGGTGAACCATGAAACGTTAAGTGCAAACTCTATATATAACTGTATTTATAAGTGTTTTCTTGTCATCATGTATTGTCTGTGTCCTCAATAAAAATTGGATAAAATATCTTGGAATGAATTGATCTCATCTGACAGGTAAGAAGCTTTGATTATTTTATTTGTTTTGAATGTTGAATTAGAATTCTAAAGCGAAGCGATTTTTAGATGTAAGTTACAACACATGGCCTTAGTTTCATGGTCGATGGGATAATACATAAGTACAGGGTCGATGGGATAATACGTATTAACAAAAGAGATAATTATGCCATGGAAATTGTATTGGCAAGTTTTTTCCACAGCAGGAAAAAAGCTGTGTAAAAAAAAACCTGCCAGAAAAAATGTAAAAAACTAATTTTTGAATTTATTTATATTGTTAGATTTATATTTGATTCATATGTAGCATTGTTATATTACTAATTTGAATATTTTTTTACATAATTTAACTAGTTTTATTTCTATGCTAGCAATAACCTTAACACATATATATGTATATATAATGAAACAGTGGACTTAATGTAATGATGTAGAAATATTGATGGTGTAGAAGTTGAGATTGTTGATCCATAATGAATATTAAGTCATATAGATATTTTATGAATATAATTTCAATTATATGAATATTAAGTCAATCAAATGAATATTAAGTCATATAGATGCTATAAGACAAACTAGATTTAAATAGTACTTCATTTATTATAGTTAAACTTTTTGAAGCGACAAACACTTGGCACATTAATCGTTCCTGTTCCAGAGCAGTTACATTTTTAATATTGTTTTCCAGAAGAACAGCAAGCAGCAGTCAAGTGCAGAAAGCAAGTGCCTTGTGTACAGGATAAAATTTAAATTCAGAGAGAGTTAGTTTCAGTTTCAATGCATTCTATTGGATAATTAATAATGCTGTGAAATTATTGGCTGTTTGAGTTCCATTTATGTCACCAGTATATGCAAGAGTCATGCTTTGCCGGGCAGCCAGATGTTATTGCTTTTGGAGGTAATAGGGCTTAGCTTTGATGAGGCTCCTAAGTGAACACATGAAATGCCTTAAATTTGACCAGGAAAATAAGATCTGTATTACTGATCATTTCACCTCTTTTGGACTTTTAAAAGAGGACCTATTAAAAAGACCTTCTTTTGTTCTGAATTTATTGATGATTCTTGGCCTAATGAATCTGGTCTAGCCTAATGGCTGACCAATAAGGATAAATAACAGCAAAAACAGTTATTTGATATGGCTTAGCTTCAAAATGATACAGTTCAGAAAAAGTTATTACTATTTTGAGACTAAAGAGGAGAAATAGCCAAAATAAAATTAAGCATTCAGGGGCTACTGCTAATTGAAATCATAATGTACAGGGTGCTTATAAAGTCCCGGACCCATTTTGATGGTTAATAACTCATAAAATAATAAAGATAGATTAAAGTTAATAACATAAATGGTTAGATAGACTCAAAACATTTCATGACCCTTGTCAATGAACTTCCATGTGTGCCTCCTTCGTCGCATGGAGAATATCAAGTCGATATTTAATTTCACGCCAGGTACCGGCAAGCATGTCAGCATCCACAGAGGCTATTGCGGTTGTAATTCTGGCTTTTAGGTCATCAATGTTTGACACTCTCCTCCTGTAAACGTTGTCCTTCACAAATCCCCAAAGTAAAAAGTCCAGCGGCGTTATATCAGGTGATCTGGGTCGCCAAGGAATTGGACCTCCTCGCCCAATCCATCTTCCTGTAAAATGCTCATTCAAAGAACTATGAATGATGGTACCCCAATGAGGTGGTGCACCATCTTGTTGCAAAGAGACATGTGGCTGAAGCTCTTCTAGTTGTGGAAATACGAAGTTTTCCAACATGTCTAAGTACACGACTGATGAGACCTTCTTTTCTATAAAAAAAAAAGGCCCAATGACTCAGTCGTGCATTAGTCCACACCACACATTAACCTTTGTGGAATCCCTTTGTGCCTCATGGTATTCATGGGGGTTTCAGACTCCCATTTGCACACATTATGGCGATTAACAATGCCAGAAAGATAAAAAGATGCTTCGTCAGAGAACATTATGTACTTTAGAAATTCAGCATCATCTTCTATCCTCCTTGGCATATCTGTTGCAAAGGCCATTCTCCTAGGCCTATCGTCCGGTTCCAAAACTTGAACAATTTGAACTTTGTATGCATGCAGTCTTAATTTTTTCTTGATAACCTTGTACACCATCAAAATTGGCATATCAAATTCTCTTACCGCTGATCTCACAGATTTTCTAGGATTGTGTAAAAATGTCTCTCTGACACGCTCAACATCAAAATCACTTGTGCAGGGACGTCTGAAACATTTCTTCTGTGATACTTCTAGTTTCTAGAAAATTCTTTTTCCACCGCAAGATGCTGCTTTTGGATGGATTATCTTTTTGGTAAATTCTTCTGCAATTTCTCTGTGTTTGCATTATGGATTTCGTTTCTATGAACCACCATAAAATCTGTGCTTTCTCTTGTGGTGTATGCATTCTCCTTAATATCCGGTCGAATAAAACATCACATACAAAAGTATTAGAACAAACACATCAAAAGTAAACATAACATTGCAATAGTTGCCAAAAACAAAAAAGAGAAAAATGCAATGAATAAGCAGATGATATTTAGAAAAGTACAGGTATTTAGACTGGAAGATGAAATTATCTGAAATTAACCACACATGCAGACGATATTTACAAAAGTAAAGATATTCAAACCTGAAAGGAAAATATGTAAGTTATTCCATCAATAAATGCCATAAGTTTGTTTATATCTTCATTATTTTATGAGTTATTAAACATCAAAATGGGTCCAGGACTGTATAAACAACCTGTATATTTAAATACTTTTATCTGATATATATATACATACATGTATACAGGGTGTCCATAATTAAACTTGAAATTTGCGAGCAGTCTATAGCAAAAACTATGCAGCAGAATTGCACGAAAATTCATTGGGTAATGGCAGAATGAAATGATGGGAATTTTATCAAGCCCACCTCCTAAAAAACAATGAGTTTCAAAAACCACCACTAAATGGCACTGTGCAATGTAAATTATTGCCATATGCAAATGTCGTAACCATAGTAATCCTGTGCATGCACAGCAACCCTATAAAGATTTGAGAAGCGAAACGCAGTTTTACTCGTTTCCAAGTCAAGAAAGATGACGTTGACTTCGCAGGTTGGACGTTGACTTTTGTTTACTGGTGAAATTGTTTTACTTAAACGGAGACTCTGCTACCGAACCTTTGCAGAAATTTCGGTCTTTGAAGTAGTTAAAGGTCCACTCACTAGTCAAGGACTAACAAACATGATCAGGAAATTTGAAGCAACGGGAACATTGGGGATTCAGCCAGGAAGGGGACGAAAGTGTGTTGCAACACAGGTAGTGGATGATGTAGCGGCGCAAGTGGAGGAAGACAGATCGCAAACCATCGGCAGCGCTAGTGTTCGGCATATTGCAGCATCTATTGACCAACCTCCTTCCACGGTTTATAATATTCTTCAAAACTACTTATGCTGCTATCCGTATAAACTGTCGCTAGTGCAGGAGCTCTTATCAGCTGATGTGGATAGTCGACAAACTTTTGCATTGCGGTTTCTTGCGCAAGTTGAGCTCAAGGATGAATGGCCATGGAACATTTTGTGGACCGCGAGGCCTACTTTCATATGGAAGGTGCAGTTAACACATACAGTTGCCATATTTGGGATGCTACAAATCCACATCAATTCCTGCAAATTCCATTACACTCTTCGCAAGTAACGGTTTGGTGCGGTTTTACTGCAGCCTTCATTGTGGGTCTGTTTTTTTTCCCAAGAGCACAGCACCACGGGGCCTGTGACATGCACCGTCCCCGGTCAATGATACGCTTCATTATTAGAGCAATCCGTTATTCCGGCTGTTCAGGCAAGGTGATGTGATGCAACCTCAGTATTTATGCAGGATTGTGCAACTCCACACATCGCACGTTCTGTGAAACATGTGCTGCACTGCCATTTTGGTGACAACAGAATCATCAGCCAGCAATTTCCTACAAGTTGGACTCCTAGATCCCCCAACTTGAATCCTTGTGACTTTTGGCTGTGGGGATATCTCAAGGCCATGGTCTATCGTGATCCCATCACATCTCTATCCGACCTTAAAGAAAGCATAAAATGCTATGTGCGCAACATTCTCCAGTTCATGGTGCTTTCAACTGTTGAACATGCGATTTTACGCTTCCAGGTGGTAGCAGAAAATGGTGGACATCATATCCAGCATGTTTTGTAAACTTTTGTAGATTATTTATATGTTCTCAATAAAGGTATGATACACCACCCAGGGGCGATTTTTGAAACTCATTGTTTTTTTTTTTCTTCGATAAAATTCCCATCATTTCATTCTGCCATTACCCAGTTTTCATGCAATTCCACTGTATAGTTTTTGCTGCAGACCGCTTGCAAATTTCAAGTTTAATTATGGACACCTTGTATATATACTTCTGTACAGATCTGCTTGCACATTTAGATAGATTCTGAAATTGAATTTCATTCCATTTCAGTAATAGAAAACTCCAAAGTAATGTAATTATTTACCAAGAATAAACATTGAAATCGAATTTTAAAAAAAAGGTACAAATGTGAATCTGCATTTTCAAAAATAAATAAATTTAATAAAAAGTAAAACAAACATTTTTTTTTGTCATTGCATGCAATTATTTTATTTTGTAGTTTTGAATAGATGATTTAAAAAAAAAAGAGAGAAAAATTGGTTTGAACACAGCTGAACTGTAGTCTAGAAAAATTTTAGAAGTGGCAAATTCTTTTGTATTATGTAAAATTTAATGTATTACAGATGTCATCATGGAAAAGTAAGATTTTGGAAATGGTATACTGTAAATTCTTGCCAAATGCAGGGGGTTATGTCATTAACACATAGCATGTAAGGAAAATTTTATTCTGCAAAGTTAACTTTCTGTGGAAGAAAAGTGTTAGTTATAATTCAGATTTAAAAGTATAAATAAATTAAATTGATGCAATTATTTTTTTAAAAAGCTGGTGATTTTTCCTTGGGACAATGAGTTCTAAAATGTGTTATAAGTTTCATTCTAAGGAGTGCAGAATTTTCCTGTCCCTTTTATAAAGTGTCCTCTTCTTTCTTCACTTGTGCCAGTCTCTCCCTTTTGCAAAATCATACAGTCCATGTGCTTTTTCAATAATTCATGTAACTTCTTATAAGATAAAGGTGCATTATCTTCTTTTTCTTTATCATTGCATTCACTGTCAGCTGGTGCTATGCAATCTCTAATTCTTCATTTTAAAAATGAGACCATTCTGTCTGAAATTGCCCTTCAAAAATAAATAATGGAGTTTAAATGTCATTTTGTCATGTAGCCATACATTGTCATAAATAATTATATTAATTTAAACATTTTCTTTAAATAAATGTAATTAAGTGTTCAGTTTCAATGGGAGTAATATTTATTTATGAGAGATGTGCTACTTTTGTAAAAAAAATTGTTGATGAAAAGAATTTTATCAAAATGAACAGATATTTTTAGAATTTGGTATTTCTTTTTAGAACCCTAATTACTTTTCAGAATGTAGTTAGATGTATGTTTCCCAAGTAATAAACAGAGATTGAAATTGTATTGGACCGACTGGATATCTTTAAAAGAAGGTTTATCTGCTAACTTCCAACATACTGGAGATTTACATTAGAAAATCAAATAGACAAATTAATTACAAAAACTACAGAGGAGCTGCATAATCTGTACAACGCAAAAATTACAAATAAAATTTCCAAAACTTTTCCTAAGTCACATCCTTGGTGGATAAAAGAAATAACCATGGGTACTCGCCACACTCTAAAATGTTAATTGTCCAGCAAATCTCTACAGTTTATTAAAGAATCATCTTCGTAATAGAAAAATCATCTACAGAAAAGATGGTGTTAGTGTTTTCAAAAAGTATTATAAGGCTCACCTCAATTAACAAGTTAATTCTAATTTTGTGTGAACTTTGTGGCTAATACTGGATTAAAGTTAGGAAATGACGTCACTCTTCAAGCACATGCCGATGATTTCATCATCATTGTTGGTGGTAGAAATCATACTGACTTAGAAAAGTGAAGAAAGCAGTAGAAAATATAGAAAAATAGAGTGATAAATATAAACTTAGTTTTAATAGCATTAAAACAAAAATGCTAACATTTCCTAAGTATTCAAAACTGGTAAAAAAAATTGACCAAAATTATGATGGAAGAATGTCCCTATTCTAAATAATGATACATTAAAATATCTAGGTTTCATTCTTGATAAAAAAATTAACCCAGATTCCACACTTCTTGGAAATGTGTCATCAAACACACGCAGTTGTAAATTATTTAGACCGCCTTTTGACTCACAAATGGGAGCATGGAGGGAAAATATGGAAAGAATTGTATTTAAGAGCAACTGAAAGATTAATATTATATGGTTTCCCTGTATGATGGCATTATAGAGGCACAGTAAAAGCAACATATAAGTTGCTATAAGTAGTATTATTACAACAAATAGTATTACTACATATAAACTAAAGTGTTTGTACTATACCAGCAGCTGCTCTCCTTGTTGGAGTGCTTCCACTAGATATTAAAGGAAAATGAGAATCAAAGTGATTCTGTCCCTTTCATTTTCAAAAGAGCTGCATTGTAGAGGAATTAAATATACCAATTCTATAGTGGAAGTAGAGTCCCAGAATTGAGCAAACACTCAGCTCAGTCCAAACCAGTCATATGGCAAATGAATGTTCCCAAAGGAAAAGGAACAAAAATTTTTGCAGGTGGATCAAAGATCCAGAATAAAGTTGAAGATGCATTTATAGCTTACGAAGATAAACAAATCATATTAAGTAAAAAATGTGGACTAAATGATTTCAGAACAGTATACCAAGGTGAAGCAATAGCTTTGAAGGAAGCCTTTTTTTGGTTAAATGTCACAATATGCGAGCATTTATACAATAAATAAGTCACAATATGCGAGCATTTATACAGATAGCCAAAGTGTCTTAAAAGGCATTATGCTCCATGAATGAAACATCTTTACTCATTCAAACTCTTCAAGAAATAATAAATAAGGAAATGAATATTCATTCCATTAGTCTAAATCGGATACAGGGACATGCAGATATAATAGGAAAATATATTGAATTATTATACACATTAAAAAACATATTGATATCTATCTTCCTATTTCATGACTTAAATCAAGAATAAAATTTATAAACAAGTTTTAATGAAATGGCAAAGAAGATGGGAAAGGTAGATACAGGAAGATTTACTCGTGAATACTTCCCACAAGTATCTGTAAAAAGAATAAAAACAAATTTCCTCCTAGTACATTTAGCTACAAATCATGGAAAGTTTCCATCTTATTTCCACTTATTCTTAAGAAGAAATGTAAGATGTGGGTACGGAACACCAGCACATCCAGCAGATGCTAAACTTTATATATGGCAATGTTCATTACTTCCAATTATTAGAAAAAAGCATTTTTCAGGATTTGCAACAAAAATTCCAGCAAAAGATTTATTTTACAATACAAAGTGTGTGTCTCTACTTCAACAAGTTATGCAATATATTAAAAAAAATGAAGGCACTGTGATTATAAATAATTAATTGTATTACATGAGTGAATTAGCAAGTATTTAAGAGCAAGTAAAGATTATAACATGTCCTGTCTATATTTATAAAGAGCAAGAGGACAAAAATTATCTTAAGTCTTCTTTCCATCTGTATATGTTGTATATGTTTTCCTTCCTTACTCTATTATGTTATTACTTTGTACACTTAACAAAGGACTAGTGAGTCAAATTGAGGTTGATAAGGGTAATCAAATTTCCAGTCGAATGCGGTTAGTCAGTGCTTATGCTGTCAGCCTTATGGCTGCATTTGTTGAGCAGTTGGCTGATCAATTGTTTCGGCAATTTTGGCACAGGATTTAAGATTGTCTACCCACAGTGTTCTTCATTGAATGGGACGGGAGTTCGAAATATGGATAGATAGATATGTATATCTTCCATTTGTTGCTGAATAAGAAGTAAGAGTGATTTTTGTAACATCCTAAGTTTTTTCACTGTATTTTGTGATAAACATATTTGTTTATTCATTCTTAATTTTTTAGCTAATTCATCGTGGTTAGTCACAGAACTATTCTGTTTGATCATGGAAAACGAGGAAATTAAAAATTGAACTTTAGTGGTTTTCAATAGAAACTTTGTATACAGAGAAAAAATTAAATAAATTTATTCATTGTAAATAAATGTAACATTGTGTTAAGATTCATAAAAGGTGCTATGTTGCAAAATTTAATTTTGTTTATGTTAAGTTTTAAACTTTTTTCAGTAGCTCAATTTTTTTAATAAAATTTAAATATGTGTTCTTAAACCCAGTACAGATTTATACAATTATGTTCAGTCTCATATGCTACATATATGTAAATTCTGAATATAGAATTTAGATTGTTTTGTAAATTGTGTTATTTTCTTTTTGTCTATAAAGTTTATTTTGACTCGGCTTTGCTCTGCAGTTTTATCTAAATAAAATCAATACAAGCATAAGTAATACAATATATATGAAATTTTTTTTTCAAGAGCTTCAGTAAAGGGCTGTAAAAAGTAAAAAACGTTTTTTTTAGTCAATGCAGCTATTATCATGTGTGACTAAACCCATGAGACAGCTAATGATAATGACTTTTTTAGTAAAAATTATCAATGAAAAATCTAAATATGAGGAATTTTATATGTATAATTTCTGAGTTATTACATTTGCTGCTCCTTGAAATCCCACATACAAAACACGTATTCATACATTCAAACATTCTTGAATCCGGTCCCAGTAACAGAACAGTATTCTGGTTTTAGTCATATATGACCAAGGTCACAAATGCTTGTATGATGTTTCTGTGGGGGATATGTGATAGGGAGAAAATTGAATTTCTTTCAACAGAAATTATTATGAAATCTTTATGCAGTATTATGTAAAAAATGCAGAAAGTCACATTATTTTTTTATCTTTACTGTTTTAAAAAAAGCTAAAAAGTCAGTTTTATGAAATGGGAAAATGTCATGGTCTTATAAAAATATTTTTTTAATGCTAAAGAGGTGAAAAAATAGCTGGTTGCAATTTGTGACGGTAAAAAATTGCCAATAATTGATAGTTTATACACTCACGTTTGTGAAAATTGCAACACCATGAAGGACTTACGCGAGTGAGCTGAAATTTTCAGGAAATGCAAAGTAGCGCATGATATGCAAATGATTAGAATTGCAAATCCGTAGCGCATGCGTATGCTGAGCAGCGCCCTCTGAACGGCTGACGGATCCGAATAAATAGACGGCTGTAGCGAGGCGTGTATGGTTATCGGTGGTTATCTGCTAGTGGTAAACGTTAACTCAATCTGTACTTATGCCTCGTCGACGAAAGAGAGCGAGATTTGAACAACTTACAGAGTTTGAACGAGGGAGAATCATCGGCCTTCGTGAAGCTGGATTG
>KK118997.1:13155-25162 GCA_000611955.2 Stegodyphus mimosarum
TAGCAGCACTTATTGCGGCACGTGGTGGCCACACAAAATACTGATTCTGATCTCTTGTTCTTGTTTGTTTGCTTTGAACATTTAATCATTTATTTGTACCACTACCACTCAACTGTGTATTAAATTGCATTCAATTATGACGATTCCTTCTTGGTGTTGCAATTTTCACAAACGTGAGTGTAGATTCAGAATTAACATCATGTAAAGAATTTTGTTCCTGCTGTTTCAACCGATGCAAATAGAGAAATTCTCTGATTAGTAGTTCAGTATTAAAATTGACAAAAGTAATTTTAACATTAAATAAAAAATAATGTATATCAAATTTTGAAAAAATTCATTACTTAGAGACTTCCTATGAACAACCATGTGTGCCTACTTTCATAGCTGTAGGCCTATCCATCTCTGCATCCTGTCATGCAAATGTAGACAGTTTTCTTATTGTAAATTATCATGGTGTACAAAATGTATAATTTGGGATTGATACTCTTAAATTAAATATCAGTGAGAAATTTCTTCTCATTATTAAATACTTAAACATATCTTTTAATGGGCATTTAAATTTACATTGCATTTCAGCTAATTCAAGAGAAAAATCATCGACCTCCTTCTAGTCGTAGTGCACGTCCACCATCAGCCAGAAATAAAAGAACCAAGCCAGGTAAGCTTCATCTTTTGAAAAAATGTTAGAAGATGTAATTTTTAAAATAGTCAGAACATTTAATTTAGTACTGTTTGTTTTTCAGTTGAAAACAGTGGCAGTGCAATGGAAAGTATGTCTTTCACTTATCTTTTTTTAAAAAGATATCCTCACATTTTTAGTGTTAGACCATTCATGCATTTTTTTTTTTTTTTTTTTTTTGATTATACAGCTACTAGGAGTGATTTTGATGTTCAGATATTGAATGCTGAATATGTCTTTTTTAACATGTTTACAAAAGTTCTCATTGATATGAAATACAGTTGTTATAAGTATACATATTCTTTATTACTGTTTGGAACAAAAGTGGTTTCACCTATTAAAAAATCTGATGTGGCCGCTACATGACTTCCTTTGTATGGCCTGTTATACACATTCTTTGCTTCGTTTCTTTAAACTTATTTCCTCGAATTTCATTAAAGATATATTTCTCATTCAATTAATTCAGTTCTCACTTTGCAGCAAAGCAAAAATAAAGAAAAATGTAAAATACGAAATACAGTTAAAGCAGCTTTAAATTTTTTTGTTTTTTTTTTTACGATTAAAATTTGAGTTTCTATGCAAAAACAAGCAGTTTGACCAGCAGGCAAGAAGGCAAATTTTTTGGTGCACAAAACTGAAAGTTTACTTTTGGTCCCATCTGGCAAAAAGGCATTGAAGGTACAAAAATGGGCACACTGACGTAATTCACTATTCTACTGAGTTTCAACTGTAAGTAAATGACAGTTCATTAAGCCTAACTTGCCACTTTTAAATTACTGATAAATCTACAACTATTGCATGCAGATTAATTAAAGGCATAAAAACCTTAACCAGAATATAAAAACCACATAACCCAATCACTTTTAAAGCAAAAAATGCACAATATTCCAACATATAAGAATAAAAAATTAAGCTCACCAAGGCAGGTGACAGGGTGGACGATTGGTGCAGCCAATTGCAATAAAAAAGGGAGCTGCGCAACTACATGTTATAGCAGTTCCGTATACAAAATTTCAACACTATGGCTGTTTGTTCTTAAATTATGCAAGATACATATATATGTACAGACATCCATTTTGCAATCCTCTTGGCCAGAAACAGTCCTTTATTCTGTCCGTACGTACAGATGTCACTCAAAATATCATTCAAATAGTTTTGAGAATAGTTGAAATGGACATTTTCGTTGAAATATGGTACCCAAAATTTTTGTGATTACAATACTTCCTTTACTTCATACAAGGAAGTAAAAATGTTAGCAAAAAGTAAGTATGTAAGGTTGACTTTGTGGATTCAGATTTAAAAGTAAAATTATTGAATTTTGCTAAATGTGGAAGGTCTTAAGAAAGTATAATCCATCAATTGAAAATAATTTCTCAGAAATTTTAACAGAGGAAACATATAATATGATCAGAAGACCAGTAATGAGTAGTGATTAAAAATTTGTTAATTTCTCCAGATTTATATTTATGTTTTTAATGCAAAATCCTATGTACTAATGGCTGTTCTTTTGCTTACAGTTAGTTAAAACTTTGTTTGTTCAATACTTATTTTGTATTATGATACATTTCAACTTGATTGCATTTCTGAGTTAAGAAACAGAATATTTTTCTACAAGTTATCAGTGAACTAGAAACAAGATTACCTGAATATGCATTGTGTACTGAAATAATGCACTAAATTTCAATGTGGAGTAGAGTTCACTTGAGTTTGCACATTTGTGGCATGATATCCATTTCTGAAATGTGTGGGGAATTTTTATAGATGAGTGTAACAGTCATATAGAAATTTGATTGGAGATCTGTAGTATATTAAATCCTGCCTAAGATGACTATCTGTGGTTTTGGTCAATTTTGGTTGCATGTGAAAGTGGTTGTTCTGTAGAAGTGATTTTGAGTACTAGTGTTTATGTTCTGAAGAATTTTGGTCATTTTCAGATTAGTTTAGATAAGGCCTGTTTACACAAGAAAACATGTACCTTTTGACATCTAGAGCAATTCCACTAGTCTGTTTGCTTGGGAAAAAGGCGTATTTAGACAAGAAGATGCGTATCTTTTGACATCTAGAGTAATTCCACTAGTCCGTTTACTTAGGGAAACATATTACTGACACTCAGTGCCCATGCCAAGAGTTGTGATCATTGACCATTGATATAATGTTGCCCAAGACTTATCTGGAGACAGCTGGTAAAATAGCATATAGAAATCACATGTGCAAAAAGCAATGGCAACTTCTGAATCAGGATTTTGTGTATTAAATAACATATGCATTGAATTGTTAGGAGTTTGTTATTATTTTTAAAATATTAATTTATGATAGACATTAATTTCAGAGAAAAATTTCTGATTGATTTATGGTAAAATATTTTTACCTTGGAACAAATTATTTGTTACTGTCAGCTATAGAGTAATTTACCTTTTTTGTCTCATTTGTTTTCATTAACAAGGCTTAGTTAGGATATTTTTTCCTGCTTAAGGGAATTCTTATATTTCAGTAATCTTATATTATGGTATTGCAAGAACCATATTTTTATATTCTGAGAAGTCTGGCTTATCATCTGTTTGCATTTGATCATATTTCTGATTTCTTATTGTCCACGATTTTTCAACTTTTAGATTAGATCTAGTTAGCTCAATCATTTTTCATATTTATCAAAGTGCTAGAGTGTAGTTTGTGCTAGTTTGTGAGTTGGAATCCAACTCAACTATTTTCTGATTTTTTCGTAAAAAATATTTTTATTGTTTCTATAACTAGCTTGCTTATGCGATTAGCCACTTAGAATAGTTATAAAAAAGGAAAACTATAACAATTTTAATGTTTTGAGTTAGTGTAATTTTGTGAAAACATTTAATATTTTTAATTAGACATTTCATGATGTAATGTATTTTTATTTAAATCAATTAGATTAAAAAGTAAAATTTGTTAAGCTATTACAGGCAGATAAAATTTGAAAATTAAGTATATTACACATTCCTGAATACTACATGCTGGTGGGTAGAAGGTAAAAGTATTTTATACCAATCAGTGGCAACACATTGCTTTTAAATAGCTGAATTTGTTGATTAAAATTGAAAGACTGACTACATTTTGTCAATTGGCAATAGTCTGGTGTGAATAAGTAAAAACCAAATTCAAAATTCTGGCTTTGAGATGCAGATGTTTGAGAGAAGTGAGCAGAAAAATTATTAAAATTTGTAACATTTAATGTGTTATTTTATTATTATATGTAAAATATAATAATTTTTGTATCAGTTATATATATTAATTATGTTATATAATTATTAGGTTTTTACATTATTTATATAGTTATAAAATTTCTTAAGCCTCTGGTTTATTATTACTATGACAACTTATTTTTAAAATTAATCCCTAAAAGTAAAAGTAATAGAAACTTTGCTGATAATTATGTGTGTTGTAAGATCAGTGGAGGTCTCCTATTGGATACAAATGATATCATCTTGGTGTGACTTCTGTGATAGCGTTAGTAGCTCAGAGCAACTTAAGAACAAAATCACCCAGTGAAGATGAAATGTGTTCATGCAACTATGGAGACTCTATTATGTTGCTGAGAAACTTTGCTTTTTTGTGTAGATGGGTCTTTAAGGAGATGGTTACCATGATAGCACTTTTGGCTCTGTAGGCAATTATGACCACCCTCCATCTGAAACAATGGGCTCACCTGGGAACAAAACCATTCTATGTGCTCGGCTGATGTAGGAGTATATAAAGCGGCTATGCATTGTCTTTTCAAACATAGCATGATTAGCAATGTAATGGGAAAAGCAGCTGATTTACAAGGCTTCAGTAAAGGTCAAATCATTATGGCTAGGCAACTGGGAACATCAATATCAGAAACAGCGCATTTAGTGGGCTATTCGCTTACAGTTTTTGTGAGCACATATCAAAAGTAGTGTATGGATGGTGAAATAAGTTGCCAGCCAGCAGTGTGTCATCGAAGTGCATTAATCCCAGAGGAGAGCAGAGATTGCTGTGCATTGTTCGGCATGACCAAAGAGCTACAACAGCTGAAATCACCACCAGCTACAGCAGTGGCGACCTAGACAGATATATCGTTCACCGTGACTGAAGAGTTACAACAGCTGAAACACCACCAGCTACAACAGTGGCAACCTAGGCAGTGTTTCTCAACACACTGTGCAGCATACATTGCTGCATATGGGCCTACACAGCCGGAGGCCGAAGCATGTCCCTGCACTGACAGCACGCCATCGACAGCTGCATCTGCAATGGGCCAAGAAACATCGAAATTGGACTTTAGAAGAATGGAAGATAGTTGTATGGTTCGATGAATCATGTTTTCTGGTTTATTACATTGATGGGCGTGTGCGAATATGCTTATTTCCAAATGAAACCATAGCTCCCAGATGCACAGTTGGATGGAGACAAGCCGGTGGCAGGGGTATTATGGTATTGGCAATGTTTTTATGGACCACATTAGGACCCATAATACCCATAGAACAATCCCTGATGTCTGTGCGCTACGTGAACATAATTGTAGACTAGGTTCACTTGTTCCGGGGGTTGGTGTTTACCAACAGAATAATGCACTATGTCATAAGGGTCAAATCATCAGGGAGTGGTTCAAGGAACATTCCAGTGATTTTCAAGTCATGCCTTGGCCTCGAAATTCACCTGGCATTAATCCAGTAGAGCCTTTGTGTGCTCCCACTTGGAAAACCAAATTCATGCTGTCACGCTACCCCTTCGCAATCTGTGGGAATTGCAGGATTAGTTGGTGAACACTTGGTACCAGATACCTAAGACTACATATCAGCATCTTGTGGAGTCAATGCAATGCCACGTGCTGGCAGTTTGAGAGCTAAAAGTGGTCCTATATGTTATTAACAAGATGACCATAATATAATGATTCTTCGGTGTAAATTTTAAAATAATTCAAAGTAAAATTTGCCTTTATTTCATTGTTATAGTTTTGTTGCCTTTATTTGGCTGTTAGTATCCAAACATAGCATGATTAGCAACATAATGGGAAAAGCAGCTGATTTATAAGGCTTCAGTAAAGGTCAAATCATTATGGCTAGGCAACTGGGAACATCAATATCAGAAGAAGCGAATAACTTGAGGTGTCTGCTTATATTATTTATGCTTAAAAGTGGCCCATATGAAATTGTGTGTTCTGATATAAAGTTTGTGCTTTTTAATGCAGAATTTCTAATCTAACTTTGACTGACAAGAAAGTTACACATTCCCCAAGAATTCAGATGTGGTGCATTTGGTCACTACGCATTAAATCATGAATCCTAATCAGAGAATTGAATTATTTAACTACAGCAAAGCGCATGATAGCTATCTGTCTGCAGGCTTAATAGATGGGCTGGTAGTTGAAGAGTCCTCTAAATTTACATTGCTTCGGAGAAAAAAACCATAAATGTCTTAAGTAAACTGTCATTTGATCTCAAGGAACAGAAAATAAAGCAAACTTTCAATTGCAACTTCAGCCTTTCAGCTATTTATTTTCTTATATTATTGCAGAAAAGAAAATAACTTGGAAAATAGTGTCACCTCATCTGGTGTGAGGGCTTAGCAGAGACAGCTGTCATCTGATTGAACCTGGGTTCAAATCCCAAAGAAGGTTGAATGTTTGTAGTTGTCTGTCACCTTTCTCATGGACATAATATGGATTGCCTCCTGTGATCAACTCTTTGCAATGTTTTTGGTGAGGAGACAGTTAAATGACTGATGGCTTTGGCTGTTTTGATGATTGCTTAATGAGCAATCATCAAAACTGTCTGTTAATTAGATAAAAATAATAATTTTAAAAAGAACTTGGAAAATGAGTTTATGAATGATACAGACAATTTTATAAGAAACAGAAAAGAGGAAAGAAAGGGAAAATGCCATTTATGCGTAATGCTCAGCAAATTTTAAGCGTATCAATAACAAATAGAAACCTCTCTTTAGCAGTCGTTCTCAAATTGTCAAGTTCCATGGCTAAGAGTATTGCTAAAGAAGAAATATTAAGTGCATAAAAGAATAAAAGCCATACGAGAATTAAACTTTTCATAACTATTTCTTATAATAAGTATAAACATTTTCTAACTATAAGCAAAGGTACTGGAGGAACACATGAGAAGTTAGATTTTGTAAATTTTATGAAATTGACTTTTTAAATTTAAAAATGTTAAAACATAAATATTTGCATCATTTAACTCATTTTTGTAACTGAAAGTTATCTCTATAACCTATGGTTGCAAAAAGATTTCTGTGGACACACTATAATTAATGAATTTGATTGAAATTTGCTTTAGAAAAGAAGATTGGAAAACTTAATAATGATTTATTTAAATATTTGTTTTCCTGAAGTAATTTGGCATAGATTTCACATATTATTTAGCATTATATTAACTATAAGCAAACATATAGTATTCCTTAAACGTTTTTATATAGTTTTATTTAGGTATATTTGCAGAGGCAGACATATTTGCATAGGGCATATAAAAAAACAATATGTAAGATGATATTTTCTCTTTAAATTCTGAATGAAGAAATGTGAATTATACTGCACACAAAAGTGTGTTTGGTTTGTGTGTCACTTTTAAATTAATGAAGAATTTGATTTAATAGTATTGGGATATTAATTGTTAGTTCAAAGCAGCAATTTACCCAGAAGGACTATTAATTTCATTTCGGCATTTTGCATTGATTCACTATAAGCATTGTTTTACTTTTCAAATTGTTGCCACCAAATATTATCACCCTATATTATATTTAAATAAATTAAATAATGAAGAATATGCATAAATGTATGTGTCTTTCTCGCATTGTGATAAAACAACTGTATCTAGAGCCATTAGATTTTGAATAACGTAATCCTCCTGCCAATATGGGCATCTGGAAGTCCAAATTTGATATTTGGATTTGCTTTGTTATCGATTTCATAGTTTGTAAAACTCCAACGAATTTTTGACTAACAAACTCAACATTTTCAAAGCGAGCAATGGCAACACTGTACAGAAAAAACTTTTTATGGCCAGCGTGCGAAACTTTCTGACAGAAATTCTAAAGATATGCTGTTTTTAAATATTTTGCGATATTGCTTTTGAACTGAATTTGATGGTTTAAATGCAGAGAATTTCATATTAAATAAATAAAGGTAACACACAAAATGTTAAAAAAACGCCCCTTTGTACGTAATTTAAAATCTGAAACCTTTCATTTTTTTTAATTGTATTTTCATAGTGATTAGAATTTGTTTGTATGTAAAATATTTCTTCATTCACTAAAATAATACTATGACTTCTGTGAAAATTTTTCCAACTTAAAAATATGATGTTTTGTCTTCTCTCTCCTAGCTTCTAGAGAGCCATTAATAGCTACTTCATCTGCCATAATGGGTAATGTGCCTTCAGTTCCTGAACCAAATTTTGAAAGCTTGGCTTTACAGAGGTATTTTTCATTTTATTTTAAATTCAGTGCAACTTACAATTAGAAAAGAATGTAACTGATTGGGTTAGGGTTTCCACTCATTCTAAAAGTCAGAGAAATATAATTTTTTTAGCACTTTCTATCTATTTGCACCCACACCAAAAAGTCAAACTCATGGACATTTTTGGAGAGAAATATTTGGATATATTTACATCTATTTCAAGAATGTATCCAGTGCTGTTTATTTTTTAATTTAATTCATTTATTTATTTTACATTCTTCTCCTATATCAGGTTTGCACACTTCTTGAAGCTAATTACATCATTTAGTAGTTGTATTTAGGGATAATCCTTCTTCTTTATAGAATTTCACTGACATATATTCTTTCATTTAACATTAAATAAAACAAATAACTGTTGTAAAGGAGCTGCAAGTGTCTTCAAACCAGTTTCCGACTTGCATTTTAACACTTTTCTTCCAGTTTTTCATGTTCCATAAAATCTGCTTATTTAAGAAGCACAATTTCATAGAATGCAAATTCCCTGTTGTACAAAATGCCACATTTTGAATTCAAATACAAGTTTGCTACACATATACCCAAGTTGTACATAAATACTTTGGCAACATCTTATATTACTACATGAATACTATTCGATGACATGGTGCATTCCCTTATTAGTACTTTTTAATGGGGATGCAGGTAATCAAAAAACACCTTCCTCCCCCCCCCCAAATTAGAAGCTAGATTATTAAATTAAAAATTAGAAAATGATCATTTGCCAAAAAAAGACAGGTAAGTTAAAAAAAGAATTGTATAGCCAATGCAGTACCTATGTGGTATGTGATCTACTGTGTTTAGTTATTTATTTTTTAGATGATGGCACTAAAATTAGTTGTTTTAATCATTTTTTTGTTCTCACCATTATATCACATGTTCTAATTTTAAAGTAGCATTTTAGGTCACTATGTAAGAAATAAATAAATAACTAAAAGTAGTAGATACCATATACACGATTACTGACATTACTTTCAAATTTAATGTTTTAAATAATATCCAGTAAATAAGAATTTTCTCTTTCAAAAAGAAAGCAAATGAAGAATTGTTGTTGTCTTTGTCTTATAGAAACATTTGTCAACTCATAGCTGACACAAATTTTGCTCTTTCTATCTGTTAGTGCCTTGTAGGTTTTTCTTCTCTGTAGAAATGTAATTTCTCTTTTACTCTGTGCTTTAAAGCAATGACTGCTCTTCAAAAATAAATAACATAGTTCAGAATTTATAATGTCTTGTAGATTTTCGTAGCATAAAATGCACGAACTTAAAGTGAATTATCACTGTGTCTTGTAAAGTACCACAGAGACTGAATAAGGGTGTAAAGTACTCTTTTATTTAACTCAAATAAAAGTTAGTAGAAGGAACACTCATGCTTACAGAAGCCAGTATTTATGCCTTAAATAAAAAAGTATTGAATCTAACTTAATTAGTAAAGGTAAGTTACTGAATGGCTGCACGAATAGAGAAATATGCAGGTTGGTTCTGACCTAAGTTGGTGTGACAAGCGTAATGGTAAGAATAACGCAATGCAGCAGAAGGCTGCTCTCAAGAGAATCAAATTAGCAATATGGCCTTCAATAGGTAGAACATGTTCTGATTGTACCCTCTAAAATCTTCCTTTAAATATTATCTCCTTTTTCCCGCATTCAAATGTCACATGAGCTGCATAGTTACATTCTGGCAGGAAAATGAGAAATGAGGAGGACAGGAAAGCAGTTTAACATAAAATAACTGGTTAATAAACTCAGTGAGACCTTGCAAAGTTATTACATTGTCTTGAATATTATAATCAACTGGATTAATTAAACACTTTTCAGTCCTGTGTAATGCTTATTTCCTCAATTTGTCGGGTTTTAATGAAAGTTTTTCGCCACCACAAATATCGTTTGCGCAAACAGTTTGCATTGGTATGTTTAATCATACTTTGTCAAGCCATTTTTGGCATTTGAAAGAAACAAACTTGCTTAAGAACACTGTGTTGTGAAATTTGCAAGTACAAGATGTCTGAAATGGAACTGCCATGATACCAGATCAGAACCTTCATTTACTTCCAGTTTTGTTGCAAAACATCAGCTACAGTATGTCACCAAATCATGTAAGCAGCTTTAGGTACTAATGTTGTATCATATGACACTGTGAAGTACTGAAAGTTGAAAAAAAAAAGGACTATTAACATTCAAGAAGCAG
The DNA here is from genome assembly GCA_000611955.2 of Stegodyphus mimosarum. NCBI lineage: Eukaryota > Metazoa > Arthropoda > Arachnida > Araneae > Eresidae > Stegodyphus > Stegodyphus mimosarum. The sequence goes on from KK118997.1 coordinate 23,477, forward strand.
AGCATCCTGGCCATTCTACTGCTGTTGATGAGGCCCACATGTGAGAAATTGTGGAAGAAGATCAGTATGCAATCACTCGAGAGCTTTCTGAGGAGTTTGATGTTTGTGCCATGTCCATTAGTTGTGCTATGCATCACATAAACCTGACATACAGATTCAGTCCCTGGGTGTAGCATGAGTTGATTCAATAGACTTATTCGGACCTTCACTATTCTGCTTGAATATCAACAAAAGGACAAAATTCTGGGCCAGATCATCATTTGTGATGAAATGTGGATTTATTTCAACAACATACATTGAAGAGGGGGTTGGTTGGTAAGCCCATTGGCAGCGTCGCAGAGTGCAATGTGACTAACAAAAAAGATCATGCTTTTTATCTGGTGAGATTGCCGTGGTCACTAAGAGTATCTGGAAAAAGGTAAAACCTTCGACTGTAAGATGTGCAGCGAGATGCTAGTCTGTGTTGATGCTACTATCAAGGAAAAACATTGAAATGAATGTCAGCGCAATAAGGTAATGTTCCATCAAGATAATGCAAGACCACCGGTGTCTGCATTCAGCGGCTGAACTCTGTACGGATTCATATGGGATTGTAGTGGTTTGTATGGTGCACAAGATGCATGTTTAATCATGATGCAGATGAACGGCAAACATTTCCATAAACTCTATTTATTTACAGTACAAATAAAAAATATGCTTTACATTCACAAGCGCTGGAACAGTGAGCCAACGCCTCGTCGACTCCGTAGCGGAGGGGAGAAGCGACTGTAGCGCCACTTCAGCTGAACTAAAATACGTTCACTACAAAGTTTCCCCCCAGTGACGAAGGGAACGATGCAGATACAATATGAAATAATGAGTATACCATTTACAAATACAATAATAAAATGCCATTTATATATATAAATATATATGTATATGGTAAATAACTTGAACAAGTTTACATTTCAAGAATCACACAAGTTTACATTTCTGTAATTAATCTCTTTGGAAAATGGACATGTCTGCCTGATTTCGTTGTTTTGCTATGTGTCAAAGGAGTAGCAGAGATTTGTTCATCTACTTTCTTTGAGTTGTTTGGAAATTCAATTGACTGTTTTGTGTTTGAAGGTAATTTAGGCGAATTCAAATTTTCTGAAAATCGAAAAGCAGGTTTGAGTCTATCTATTGTTACGGTAGTTGGTTTTCCATTTAAATCTATTACAAAAGTTTTGTCTGTTCGCTTTATTACTGGGTGTGGTTCAGAATATGGAGGTTTGAGAGGAAGGCGAATTTTGTCGATTCTTAGGAATATGTGTGTGCATGTTTTTAAGGATGGATTTACATAAGTTTTGATATTACCATGACCTGTAGAAACGAAGGGGTTAAGTTTTCTCATCATTGCAATTAAATTAGAAACATAAGTGTTGGTAATAGGCTGTTTGAGAGAATCTGTAGAAATAAGATCGGATGGTAATCGTAAAGAAGTGCCGTATACAAGTTGAGAGCTTGTTGCATTTAAATCATTTTTAATAGCTGTACGTAATCCTAATAATACAAATGGTAGGATTTCAGTCCATTTGTTATTTTCATGAGCTGTAAGAGCACTTTTGAGATGTCTGTGTAATCGTTCTACCATTCCATTACTTTGGGGGTGATACGCGGTTGAATGAATTCTGTGGCTACCTAGTATATTTGTAAGTTCTC